>JAJOOS010001124.1:0-33093 GCA_029582725.1 Solanum chiquidenum | reverse complement strand
TGATTTTCTTTTTCTGTCCACCAAATATCATGCGTAGTCTGCATCTGCAAAGCCAACCAGTTCAAATGAGTACATGTTCGGTACCAGAAAACCTAGTTCCAAGTTACTTTAAGGTATCACAACATACTTTTGACGGCCTTTAAGTAGGATTCCTTTGGACATGAATGGAAGCGTGCCCAAAGTACAACACTAAAAATGATGTCGAGTCTACTAGTTGTAAGTTATAGCAGAGATCCAATTATTCCTCTATACTAGGTGTCATTGACCGAACCTGATGCAAGTTATCGAGCTTGGTAGTAGTTGCAATCAGGGTGTTATTCGTATTTAGCTTCATTCATGTCGAACTTCATTAGTAGTTCCTTGATGTACTTCTGTTGATGAATTGATGTTTTGGCTGAGGATTGTTTGATCTGAAGACCTGAGAAGAAGTTCACCTCTCCCATCATGCTCATTTTGAATTCACTACTCATGAGTTGGACAACGTCAACCCTAGGTTTAGTATTTGTACCTCCTAAAATGATGTCATCGACATAAATCTGAACTATGAGCACATTGGAGCCCTTCTTTTGAATAAACAATATGTTGTCAATCTTGTCTCTCAAGTACTCGTGTGTGAGAAGAAACCTTGATAACATATCGTACCATACTTGTTGGACCTACTTTAATCCGTACAAGACTCTTCTTGATTAAACCCATTCATGAAGGCACTCGTGACATCCATTTCATAGAGTTTGAATTTCCTGTGAGCTACAAAGGTTATTAGCATATGTATGGCTTCCATTTGGTCTACTAGGGAAAATGTCTCATCGTAGTCCATCCCTTCTTCTTGATTGTATCCTTGAACCACTAACCTATCTTTGAACGTTTTTATTTTTGACGAAGATAATCACTTGTTTGAGAAAGATGTGTAGGTTGATTTTGATGAGATAGGTATGACACATCACTCAAGAGATGTAATTGGTGGATCCGACCATGAGAAACCTAATCCTCAAACCGTGGATACACAAGGCATGGAACAATTTTTTACCTCCTCGGCTTTGAACTCTCATTCGTCCGCATAGATCCATGTGGAGTAGTTCAAAAGGATTTGATGTGATTATCATCCCTTTAGGTTTGAAAGTTGATCTCACGTGTTTACCTCATGCACATGCTCCACGTACATGATCTTTATTAAACCTTCGAGTTGTCAACGCTGTGACACCAGGTCCTTGGATATTAGTTTGTTCATCAGTGAGATGCTTGCATGTCCTAATCTTTTATCCCATAGTAGTGAGTTATCAGTGATTGTACCTAACCATTAGAGTGATTGTTCTTTGGGACCCAAAAATGTCAACTTTGTACATGTTTTTGTATCTCTTACCCAGGAGGACTAGTTTTCTATAGCTAGAACTAATCACTCTACACACGGTTGAGGTGAATAAGACATTTTTTCCCTTGTCACACATTTGGGACAGATTCAAAAGATTGTGTTGCAGACCTTCAACATAGCATACATTATCTATTGTTTGAGAGGACGTAGGTCCAACTCTACCAATTCCTAGAATTTCTTCTTTCTTCCTGTTTCAAAAGGCATCACTTCCTCCTTGGAAATTTTTTAGTGAGAGGAGGTTCTCCTTGTTTCCACTGATGTATCTGAAGCATGTGATGGCTAGATACCACTACTTTTGTTTCCCTCTCACTTGTTCTTGCTCAATGATTTAGAGGTTAGATTTGGGTTTCCAGATCCACTTAGGTCCCTGTTTATGAGTGAAAGGACGAATCAAATTTCTTCTAGCCTATTTGGATAAGGGTTTATGGTTGGGAACCAGTTTTAGAGTTCATTTACCACGCCTCCTTTTCTCAGAAGGATGAGATTATTTTTAATGGACAAACTTTTCTTTTTGCACATGTGGTTCTAATAACTAGGTTGATCAGAGTGAGTGCAGAACATATCACTGTATTTTTACTTAGATTTTACAGAATTCTTATTGAATCCTATTCCATGTGTAGTTGAGGATTGACTATTTTGGAGATTATTGAGAATTATAGAGGATTTTGTCCATTTTGTATTTTGCTCTAGTTCCATCTTAGTCATTTAAAGTTCCTTAAGAAGGGCTTCATTCCTTTTAGTCATGGAATTTAGAAAGTTCCCTTATTTTACACAATTTCCTCCCGAGCCATGTGAACATTGTTTTTAACATTTTTCTCTTTTCTGGAGGAATTAAGTGATTAATTTTGTCTTCAAGATTTTGATTTTGATTTTTAAGACCCCTATTTTCTTCTCTTAAAGATGCCTACTCTATTAGCACTTGTTCCTTTTCATCAGAAGTTGAGTGATATGCATCCACGAGAGTACAAAAAAAGTATTCTAATTTTATTTTTAGATAAATATGAAGATTTTCCTACATTTTAAGAAAACTTACCCTAGATTGCTTGTTGTCTCTTCATCCTCTGAATATATCTCTGCCATTAATGCCATGCTTATTTCCTTTGATTAACATGTATTCACTTTATCAATCAGATTCCGTGACTACCATCAATGCGATAAAGTCATTTTTGTATGTCTCTTCATTTACGAGTAGAGATTGGTTTTCAGATCCTCCCTCCTCAGATTCTTCTCTAGATGAATTTCTCATAGTAGCAAATGTCTTCTTTATAGAAATACCTACCTCTTGATTAGTCATTCTATGATTTGTAGAAATGTACTGATCATTCATGGCCTCCTTTAGTTTTTCTGGATTGTTTTTCTTGTACTCCAAGGACCAGAAAGGACGAAACTTGATAAAGTGACATTGAATTCCATACTTGTGACGTAGGTGGTCTTGTAATTCTTTATCAGTCATCTTCTGAAAGTTTCTCCGTTGATTCATCTGAACTTTCTCCAGCATTCTTGAGAACAACTTAGTCATTAGGGCAATGTTCTCATCCTCGAAGTCATCTGGTGTTGTTGCCTTGAGAACTAGGTTCTTCTCTTTTCTCTTGCCGCCTATTTCCTTTTCTTGATTCTTCTTCAGTTCATAGGTCATGATATTTCTAGTGAACTCATCTATCATCAAGGTATCTAGATTGCGTGCTTCCATAATGGCTTCGACTCTGCTTTCCCAAGATACAAGAAGAACACTCAAAAGTTTTCTGACTACTTTTCTAGTAGGGATTACTTCTCCTAGTCAGTATATTTCATTGATTATTATCGTGAACCTGGTGTGCATGTCCTGAATATTTCACCTTCCATTATTCTGAACAGCTTGTACTGTCTGTTTAAGTTATCAATTTTGGATTTTTTTTACCTGACTTGAGCCCTCATGAGCTATTTGCAAAGTTTCCCTTATAACTTTTGCATCTGGGCATTCTGAAATCCAATTGTACTCATTTTTACCTATTTCTCATATCATAAATCTTTTTTGGTTTCGCATTTTTCTAATTTGCCAATTTATCGGCAACATCTCACTCCCTTTTATCCTTTGGTACTTGAGTTGTTCCATTTTTCATAGGAATGGTGGGACCATCTAGAATAACTCCCAGTAGGATATGAGTTTTCTGCTATCAGTGGGTCCATCATTTTATTGTTTCACCATCCATAGTATTTTTTGTTAAATAATGTGAGTCGTGTTTGTGATGCTCTTTCATGTGTTATAGGTGGTGCAGCCAGTGATCCTTTTCAAGGTGTGAACCTTTTAGATGACAAGACCTACTCTAATACCAATTGAAGAAACCTAGACCACCTACACAAGAACCAAGTTCTTGTTGGATAAATAGTAACAAACTAAATAGAGATTTATCATGAAAACCTCCTTGATCAAGGGAAGAAAAAACATGGCCTACACCTCATAGGATTTCACCAAACTTCACAGAGCAACTACAAATTACAACTCTATAATGAAAGGGACTAACTCTAGTACCTCACTTCAAGCGTTCACTCAAACTGTTCAATGATTAACTATAATCATATACTCTACTCTTCAAGATCCAAACCCACTTCTTGTTACAAAACCTCATTTGCTTTCACAGCTAGAACAATTATCTTTAACCAATGATTCTGAGTTGAAATAACACAAACTAAGCTTTAGAAAGAAAATCTAACTTTAGTTCTTTTTTCTTCTACTGTCTTTCACTTTCAGCGCCGCAAACTAAGCTTAAAAAGAAAACCTAACTCTAGTTCTTCTTTCTTCTTTCTTCTTTCATCTTGCTCTTTCAATGTCGCACGTGCTCGTGCTACAAAATATTCTTGGTTTATGAATTTGCAAAAAAGTTGTGATCCTCATGTTTCAATTGTCCTTTTTATAGGAGCGTATGAAGCCCTAGTTGAGTCCTACAAGGAAAGTATTTTCCTTCGTGGGTAACTTCTTGCCATGTAAGGATTCCCCTGGCGTTTAGAAGTGTCTTCTAGTTGAGTTCTACAAGGAAAGCAGTTTTCTTTGTGGGTAATTTCTTTCAGTATAAGGATTTCTCTTCCTTTTAGAAGTTTCTTCTATTGTTGCTTCGCTTTTATTTACTTTGTTTCCTTATTCCAGTTTGTGAACCTGGTTCATTTTAACATTGTCAAAACATGTTCAAAAAGTTGTCATGTCATCACTTCCCCCATTGTAAATAATCTTTAATCCTTATTGATAAATTATATCCGGCAATATTATATATAATTTACAACTTCTAGTGCAAATTTATTTTTGTACAACACTAGTTTTCAGCTTGTGACTTTGCAGTATAATATTTATAACTTGAGCTTCCAGAGTGAAAACTACAAATAAAATATTAACTCTATGGTCTACAATTTGTTAATATTTAAGTTCAAAATTCCTTCCATATTGATCATAATTAATTTTTGAATTTCACTTTGAAATCAACTATGTCTATTTTTCAACTTTGCGCAACTGTGATAGAAAATTCATAACTCAAAGTAAGAATGTTAAAATCACGAGCTTCTTATTTCATTAGAAAGAAAATCCCATGAACTACAATTTATGTAAAAAAGCATGGCAAAAGGCTTTATCGATTGGTACAAATATTGCTTTAGAGTCAGCTCGCAATTCTTCCTCTCTCGTCTCTTCAACTTTGCATATCGATGGTATAAAATTCATAACTCGTAGTAGGAGTACCAAAATCACAAGGTTCTTATTCCACGAGAAAATAAAGAGGACTCCAAGAACTATGATTAACACAAAAATCAAATCAATTGGACTTAAGAATTGATGGAAATATTGCATCGAAGTTAGCTCACAATTTTGCCTTCCTAGGCTCTTCAGCTTTGTGCGTCTGTGGTAGAAAATTCATAACTTAGAGTGGAAGTGCCAAAATCATGAGACACTTGATCAATAGAAAAAAGGACTCCAAGAAATAGAAGATATATAAAAATTACATCCATAAGAATTAAGGATTGATACAATTATTGCTTCAAAATTGGATCATAACTATGTCTTGTTTGGCTCTTCGTAACACGCATTTGGAGTGTCCAAATTGTGAATTTTGTGATTCCCTTTTTTTTTGTAACTAGATTCGGAGGTATACAAGATATTGATAACTGACAAAAAACTTTACTCTAGATTTTTATGAATTAATTTCTTAAAGTGATTGCACATCTAGCCAATTTATACTCCCCACCCCCCTTCCGATTGTATGTGTCTTGAATTTGGTGTGTCCAAATTATGAGCCATTTGATCCTTTTCAGTCGAGGCATTTGAAAGCAACAACTTGGTGCTGCACTTTCTACCTTCATTGTGGCTTTGGTTGATACAATTTGTTGCTTTAATATTCATTGCAACTTTGGCGGGATACTACTTGGAGAGTCCACCTTTTTGCGGTATTGGCGGAGATGACTCGGAGCTTCCTCATTAAATCATCGTGGGGGTTTTGGAAACTAGGAATATCTCATATTTTAGAATGTTTGATGAGAGAGACAAGGTACTCTATTTTCTTGCCTTGGTTATAACTTATATAGAACACGAAGCATCTCCTTAGTTTCTATTTTGGTGTCGAATAAGTCTTTCTTCCAACTTGGAAAACAATTTCATGGAGAATCCTTTTCGCGGCTTGACAGAAGGATACATGTTGTGTGTGTTTTTTTCATAAATGTACAAGGAGCATCCTTCAATCTTTGTAGATTTTCAACTCGGCACAACTTCACTAAAATATTTATCTCTCGATGCAAGAACAATGAGATTGGGATCCACTTCATTTTGTCGAAGTTTGTCTTCAAAGTGTGCGACATATATAAAAAAAACTCAGATCCAAATACCTTAAGGATCGGCTGTAATAAAAAAATTTATGTTGATCAAGATTACTGTCGTATTGACTTTCCATCTTTGGGCGCTCTGTCCGCGAAATTAATGTCCTGAAGTTAATCCAAAGGGAAGTTCTACAACGTGTAGCTAAACTATTTTACGGTGAACCAGAATAAATTTCTGAAGTTATTTTTCAAATCTGATACGTTCACTTCACAGCTTTTTGAGCTTCCATAAGAAAATTTATATCTCGATTTAGTAGCAATGGAATTACAATCAATATAAAAACCAAATTCCAAAGCTTTATAAACTTGTCAACCTACTTCTTCAAAGCTAGCTCGAACTCTCCCTTGCTAAACTTCTCAGATTTGAGCATCTGTGATGGGAAATTCACAACTCAAAGTAGGAGCGCTGAAATAGCAAGCTTCTTGTTCCATTAGAAAAAGAACTCAATTAACTACAATCAATATAAACATTACGGCCTAAGGATCTCCAGATTTGTACATATATTTTTCAAATTTAGCTTGAATTGTGCGTCGCTCAACTCTTCAACTTCACATGTTTTTGCTAGAAAACTCATAACACAGCAAAGCGATATATAACTCCCATTCTTTTATTCCACTTCAAAGAACTATTATGATGATCAAGTAATGACGCACCCCTCCCTTATAACTCATATTACTAAACTAATATTAATACCCTAAGCTGCCTATGAACCTTGATGAAGAGGATCAACTCATAACATTCAAAAAAATGAGTTATTATTAATTTTTTATTATTATTTTCCATCCTAACTTTTCCCTATGCCGCCTTTTTGAGGATTTCAACCTAGAGGACCCATTTTTGGGACAGTACACAATTTGTGTTAGATATATTTTAAGACGGACACAATCGGTTTCTCACAATTTTAATTTTATTATTACATGGTAAAGACCAACTCTTGTCTTACTATTCTTACACACAATATATCTTGCACTCACACTCTAGCAACTCTCTTTTATTTCTCACTCAATTGTTGTTTGCTTTCTTACTTAGTTACAACTCAAATGGTCCACCTTTATTTGTAGGTGGTGATGGAAGAATCTAGCTAAATATATTTTCTACTCTATTCTAGAATGTTCTTTCAACTACTTAATTCTAGAACTAACCTTTCTAGAATATTTCTATACTTTTTCTCCAGAATACTCTTTCTATGGATCTTCTTTATTTCTTTACAAACTTCGAACATTCTAGACTCTTCTTTGAAATATCTTAGATATTAATTAAGTTGGTGATGAATTCTTAACACTCCCCCTCAACACCAACTTATTTTTTTCTTTGCGTCTGTTGTAAATGATTCTTGAAACCAACTACAATACCTATTATTTTAAGCTTATTCAAAATTAACATCCCCTTAGTTGTTAACCACCTCTACTAATGGCGCATCTACATACTTAATGTTTTGACGCCTCATCGTGTAAACCTTTTTAGTTGCGATTATGACGCTTCATGGACTTCTTCTTGCACCTCATCTGGAGTTTCACAAGCTTTAGTTTTCATAAGCTCATCTTTTCCTTTTTGAGGAGATACCTCCTACTTAAATTCTATCTCTTTCCTTTGTTCTACTTTGTTTATCTTATCTTGCAGCTTTTTCTCAGGAGCTATTGAGTTTGGTAGAGAGACTTCTTTGGATCACCAAGCTAATGCTTTATCACATACCATATTTCTTGACTCATATGTTTGTTTTTTGGTAGGATCACAACACCTCCATCCTTTTCTTTGTTTGTCGTACTGAGCAAAGATGAAGCGAACACCTTTCTCATCAAACCTGCAGTAGAGATGATCTGGTACAAAAACATAACACACACAAACGAAAACTTGAAAGTGACTTACGATAGGAATAATCTTTTTAAGTTCTTAAATAGTGAGATGAATCTCAATATATCGCCAGTGGCAACTTGTTAGTGACGTGGACAATAGTCTTGATGCATTCAGCCAAAAACCTTGTTGGTACATTCACACTATGCAGCATGCTTCTGCATATCTCTATCAGATGTCTATTTTTTCCTTTTAGCCACAACATTTTATTGTGGTGTATTTGGGTAAATCAACTATCGCCTTATCATCTTCTCTTGAAGATAGTCATTGAAATCTTGTGAAGTGTATTCTCCCCTACTATTTGTATGCAGGCTTTGATTTTTCTTCCAACATCATTCTCAACGGTATATTGAAACTCTTTCAACTTCTCAAATCCTTTAGATTTCTCCTTTAAGAAGTAAATCTATACTTAGATTGAGAATTCATTAATGAATGTTACCATGTAATGGTAACCACTGATGGAGGACTACTTCACTGGTCCAAGCACTCTTGAGTGCTCTAGCTCCAATGGCTCCTTCGCTTGATACATTCATTCTCCATAAGGAAGTTGATATGCTTTACCATATTGGCATCCAGCACATGTGGTGTATACTGTAATCTCAAGCTTGGGAAGACCTTTTAATTTTGACTATTGCATCATGATTTTTAGTTTGGTGTAGCTCACGTGCCTAAGACGTGCATGTCGTAGATCAATTGTTTCTTTACACTATTGATTGCCTTATTCAACTGCATAAGAGGTCTCAAAAACCCAAGCTTATTCTTCATCTTTCTTGGTTTTAGGAAGAAATACCAGGAATCTCTTGCATAATGTCCTTCTGTCCACAATTCTAGCACTTTTGTGTTTGTTGTTTGTTGAAGCTTTTATTTCCTTCTCGTTAAGTCACTCACTTCTTTGATGTTGATTCTTTTGTTCTTCCTCTGGAGGTGAGATTCTTCTCTCGTCCCTTTTTCAATAACCTTGTTTTTTATGCTGAAAAATACCTAATCTTCATCTTTTACGGAGAGGCTTGATAATGAGATTCTCCAAATCTTCTTCATTTGTGAACATAATTTCCAACTTAGATAAAGTTGGTTTTATAGCCCAACCTCATGTGGCTGTAATTATGCCTTTGTACTATGGCCTTAGGCCATGAACAACGATTATCCTCATTCTTGTCTCCGTGATAGCATTCTCTGGATCTAATTTTCATATTTCATCATATCAATTCTTTTACCTTTGAGAAGTATTGGTTGATCTTCATATTCCGTTGAAAGATTGACAAAAGCTCATTTTCAAAATTTTGTAATATCGCTTCATTCTTATTTGTAAAAATTGTTGTGAATGTGTCCCGAGCTTCTTCGGGTGTCTTGAATTTCTTCATTCATTATAGGAACTCATCCTCAATGTCTATAGTGAGAGCATACATGGTCTTTCTAGCTTTGACCTTCCACCTATTTTTCTACTTTAGCACTTGACAAGTGCAAGATTTGCACTCATTTCAGGTTTTTTAGTTCAACAATTAATGCCCTCAATGTCTAATTATGTCCTATTTTGATGATATTTTAATTATATGAAGCTATGAAGGTTAAAGGACAAGGCAAGAATAAATGAATAAAAAATAAAGGCCAAAAACACTAAAATGAGTAAGAATCCCCAAACTGGTGATCACCTAAACAAAAGGGAAAATTGCCTAATGGGATGAATATCACCAAAGTTGATAATATTTGATGTCCAAGTATCAAGGAAGATTTACATATAGAGGTCGCATCAGCAATCCGCCAAATTAGTAAAGGCAAACCCAAAATAGTCGCCAAAAGTGACAGACTGCAGAGTAAAAATGAAGGCTAAACTAGGAGAACAAGGTGAAATTCGGTGACTCACCAATTGTCGAACGCATATTCTATCAAGTCCACCCATTGGAGTTCAAACACATGAAGCCTGAAGCCAGTAAAGGGCGGGCTGGAAGATAAAACGCTGATTTGCTAAATGAGTTCGGTGAGCCCGACTAATGTCAGCGAATAGGGTGTGAAAGAAATTTTGGGGAAAGTATAAATAACTTTGAAGAGAGAGAAAGTGTATATTTTTGTCTATTTTTTCTCTTTAAACTGTAACACCCTAGAAAAAACTTTTGAACTAAGACTCGAACCATCCTTTGTTGTGAGTAGGATTTTAACAAAGAATTTAAAATTTCTTTTGTATTAAGGTCAGTTCACTAGATATAACACCTTGAGTTCCAAAAAGAATTAAATAGAATTCATTCAAGTCATTCCTCGGTTCTTCTAAGTTTTGGATCAACTTAAAACGACCATAACTTTCAGTACATGATGAGTTAGGAGACCCACAAGATATAAAATGATAGATCTCTAAGGCCGTCTTTCCAACACCACTGAGTTTCCTAATTTTTGAGCTCGTATGAGGGAGATATGCCTTTTTGAAGCTACGCTTTCCATTTAAGGAAAGTGACCCAAAAATAAGAGGAGTATTTTAGTCTCTTCCTTACCCCTACTTATTCTAAACGCGAATTACACCCAATTAAGGGTCTAAACTGATTATAATCAGTTTCATTGATTCCCAAAAGCTTATAGGGTTTTAGAGGGGAGATTCAAGAGAAGAAAAAGTTCAAAGTTTCAAGCGTTCGTTCAAGAAATTCAAGATTTCGCCAAGAACCTACTTCTTTGAGGTATGTAAGCTTTCATAGTGTAGGGTTCGTTCACCCACACGCCAATTATGAGTTTTTTTTTGTGAATCTATCCAAAAATATTGAGCAATTTAATTTCTTGATGAGTTCTTTATAAGTGTTCTTGAAGTTTCTATATCAATTAAATTTTGATGTAAGATTCTACTTGAGTCAACTTCAAACCACCATATCTCTTAGAATATAAAGAGTTACGTGGGTAATAACCTATCAAATTAAAGGTATTTGAATCTACTTTCCAACGCCACCAATTTTGCGTCCATCCAATTTCAGAGTCAAAAGTTATGACTATTTTAGTAACTTGATACAATGTTGTTATGAATTAGCCGACGGGAAAACATTTAAAGGGTCATTTTTTTTTACCTCCAAGAAAACCCTAAACGAATTTCTTGACTAATAATAGGCTTAAATCAATCAGAATTTCATGTTTTAATCCATCACTCTGTTCTTTCTCAAACCCTAGGGCAAAACCCTAAGGAAAAATCAAAGTAGAAGACTCCATTCAAGATTCTTTCAATCTTTTTCAAGATTCTTCTTCAAGGTAAGTCTTTCTCGAAGAATTCCATTATTTTCAACTCAAATTCCTCCATAAAATTATGAATCACTAAATAAAATCATAATTCTTTGACATAGAGATTTCAAGAAACTAATTCACGAACCTCAAGAAAGGTTTTCTTGATCGTTTACCCTCAAGCTAGGGTTTCAAAGCTTGTAATCAAGTTCTTCCTCAAGATTGTTCAAGAGCCTTGTTCTTCTAGGTATGTAAGGCCATCATAGTATTTGAATAGATCGTCCTCACGCCCTACATCTACTTACAAATTAGTAAAAGAGAAATTTAGGATTCTACCCCTAGATTTGAGTATTCTTTAGATAAGTTAATTTTGAATTCTTCAATTCCTGATTCGTTTGAAATTCTATTCCTAATTATTGAGTTTCCATATTTTTATTGAGATCCTTGAGTTGATTTGTTCATGTCTATAATTCAACATGAACCCTATTTTGAGTTATAAATCTTGATAAGTTTTTCAAAGCCAACACTTGAGTTTTAAATTGAGTTTTGAGGAAGTAAGTATGAGAATGAAAAGAGTCATATACATGAGTTCCATATTGTTATTTAGACCCTTGAGTCGAGTCGTTCATACCCATAAATTCTGCATGAACTCCATTAGTTGAGTATCTTTGAGAGGAGTAGTATCTTCAAGTTCTAAGTCTTGAGTATTGAGTTCCTAATCATGTTGGAATTATATTCCTAATCATGGGACTACTACACGTTCCCATTAAGGTCCTTGTGTTGAGTAGTTCATGCTCATAATTCCGCATGAACCCTATGAGTCGAGCAGTCTTGAGATGAGAGGTATTATTGATTCCTTGAGTTAAGTAGTTCATGCCCATAATTCCGCATGAACCCTTTGAGTCGAGCATTGTTGAGATGAGTAGTATCATTGACTCCTTGAGTTCTAGAGTTGTTGAGTTCCAAGTATTGAGTTTTATTCATGGTTGTCGAAAACCATGAATTGAGTCGGTCACGTCCATAATTCGGCATGAACCCTATTTTAAGAAGTCTTTTTACAAATTGTTTTAAAACTTGGTTTAAAAACTTGTGCACTGAGTTGAGAAAGAGTAGAGCTGAGTTCATTTTCTTTAAAATGATATATGGAAACTAAGAATTCTCATTAGTAAATGTTTTTACATTTAACATGTGAGGAAACTGAGATTTTCGAAAGAGTTTTGAGCAGTTTGAGTACCATCTCTTTTAAGAGAAAGAATTTTGAGTAATAATCTCAAAACACAGAAATAGTTATGTTTTTAAACATATGAGCTAGTTATATTTTGGGAGTAGTAATGAGCACCGATATGAGGTACAATTCAGACAACTCACAGCCCCATAAACAATGTAGCCAACATGGGTAGAAACGGTCATACTTTTTAGATGATTCCTTAGTGTTTTTTAGCATACACTAGTGGATCCACATAGTTGAGAGGTTCTATACCCTGGCAAGGTATATGACAGTTCTACCAGCGTGGGCGAGACGTTGTATCATCACATAGTTTATAGTGATGGTTGTCGATTAGAGAAATTCCCACAGTTTTATAATGTATTTTTAAATGCAAACTAAATTATTATTGTATTCTTCAGTACATTGATTATTTGCAATCTATTGTTTTAAGAGCTTTCCATAAATTGCACCTTTTATTGTTGTTTTATCTTGAGTTGAGTATCTTTAAGTTGAGTATCTAATATTTGAGTTGAGTATCTTATTCTTGAGTTGAGTTTAGTTGAGTGAGTTGAGAAGAGGTAAGTATGTTTCCTTTAATCCAGTTCAAGCCTATGTTTATGCTTTAGAATTCTCCTTACATGCTCGTATATTCCACGTACTGAGTCATTTGGCCTGCATCATTTCATGATGCACATACAAGTATTCAGGATCATCAACAGGCGTTTCGTTGAGGTCATGTGATATTCTAGTCAACTTTGGTGAGCCTTCTTATATTTTGAAGGACTTTACCTTTACCTTACAATTAGTAGTTTTGAGATGTCTTGGGTCTTGTCCCGATATCTTTCAGTAATAGTAAAGACTTCATAGATAGACATAGTTGTACAGTTTTTTGTATTTACTTTCTTTTGAGTACTGTCCAAACTTTATTAAAGTTCACTATTGGAGTTCAATGAATTTAATTCACCTTTAAGCTTATATATGCTTGAGTTAGTCTTCCGCTTGTAGTCATCCAGGATGAGAGTATGCTTGGGGACGAGCAATGATTCTCGAGTGTCGGCCACGTCCAGAGTGTAGGCTCAGATCGTGACAAACTTGGTATTAGAGTACAAAGTGCAAGTGTCCTAGGGTGTCTATGAAGCCGTGTCAAATAGGATCTTGTTTATGGTTCTGAGGGCCCCACTTCTATAAATGAGGGACTACATACATTTAGAAAAAAATTCTCTTCTTCCATACTCTGAATCGTGCAATAGAGCTATTATTTAGAGACTTATTCTAACTCGTTGCATTCTCATATCCATTCGACTACCCCTCATACTAGAGTTGGTTGAAAAACAAAGTCAGTTATTTATCGATTAGTTGTTCTTAGCAAAAATCTTGAGGAAGTCATGTAATTCTAGAGGGGATTGAGAGAAGCCCATGAGTGAGTTAAGTGTTGAGTTTCAGAGGAATGCACTCATTTTCATATGAATCGTGCGTTCAAGATTAAAGTGATATGTACTTTCTTCCCTAAGCCATGTTTCAGCTGAGAACCTTATGGGAAGTATGTTTAGAGCTTGGGTATTATTTTTGCCCAAAAAGGTATCACGAATTACAAGATCACGAGCAATAGTAGTGAAAGTGCCCAGATTTAGAGGAAAATATGTTGAGGTATAGAGTTCTATGAAGGGGAGATAGTGATGGAGCAGATTATGTTATTATAATCATGCACCCACTAAGTTATTGATGAGGAGTTTTCCCTTATGGGTAGACTAAGAAGTGATGAGTTGTGAATATGTCATGATAGGAGGTAGAGTAAGAGTTGCTAGTCATGAGGAGATAGAGTATATTTTAAACCAAAATAGATTTAATGCTGATGTACCCTCGTGTTAGAGGAGACTAAGTATAGGTGTTGAATATAAGAGCAACAGTATTCATGAAGTGATAGATCTAAGCTAGGCTTATGATTTTCTTGACAGGGTCATGACGTTCAGAAGGTTATAGTACTGATTAAGTAATTAGGTATAGTATAATAGGCGAGCTATCGTATTGATATTCGGGTTTAGTAATAAACATTAAGCTTGAATTTGAGATAAGTATCATGATCAAAAGAATGATAACATGAGAGTGATGATGTTAGTCTTGAGATTTGATTTAGTATACTTGACATAGAGTAGGTGAGGAAATTGAGATGTGAGCTGTAATAAATATGAGTGGTACAAGTGAGAGACCCTAACCTTTAGGTAAGGGTAGAGAAGTGTCGCTAAGTCACAAGAGTAACTAGAGTATTAAGAGGTGTATCGAGATAGTATGTAATTAAACAAGGTTCCAATTAAGTTAATGATTTTCCATGTGTGCCTAGGGAGCATAATTGAGTTGTCAATGTGGGATAGGTCCATAGCCTTCACGTGTCAGCTTTAGAGCTAAGGGGGAGATGATAAGATTGGAAATCAAGTCAAGTGTTGAGAATAAGATAGTAATGAGTTCAAAAGAGTATGGGAGATACCTTTTTAGAGGTCCTTTTAGTAACAAAGTAATGTTATAAAGAGAAGGTTAATGATCCTATCGTGATAATGATGGTGTGATAATTTTGTCTTAGGTTATAAATGAGGAGGAAGAAGAGAATGAGGTTTTACTATGAGAAATAGCTAAATGAGATATGTTAGTTGGTTCCGAAGAGTAATGCGGGCAAATTCTAGTTGGTATGGCAGAGATGATAAAAGTAACCCCATTCCATACCAAGTTCAGCCGTCATTCGAGGACGAATGATCCAAAGGGGGAGATATTTTAACACCCAACAAAAAAATTGAACTTAGACTGGAACCATCCTTCGTTGTGAGTAGGATTTTACCAAGGAATTTAAAATTTCTTAAGTATTAAGGTCAGGTCAGTAGATATAACAACTTGAGTTCCCAAAAGAATTAAAGAGAATTCATTCAAGTCATTCATAGGTTCTTCTAAGTTTTGGGTCAACTTAAAACGACCATAACTTACAGTACATGATGAGTTAGGAGACCCACAAGATATCAAATGAAAGATCTCTGAGTCCTCTTTCCAACGCCACCGAGTTTTCTAATTTTTGAGCCCGTATGAGGGAGATGTGCCTTTTTAAATTCAGTCTTTCCATTTAAGGAAAGTTACCCAAAAATATGAGGGGTATTTTAGTCTTTTCCTTACCCCCGCTTATTCTAAATGCTAATTACACCCAATTAAGGGTCTAAACTAATTATAATCAGTTTCATTCATCCCCAAAAACATTTAGGGTTTTAGAGAGAAGATTCAAGAGGAGAAAAAGTTCAAAGGTTCAAGCGTTCGTTCAAGAAATTCAAGATTTCGCCAAGAACCTAGTTCTTTGAGGTATGTAAGCTTCTATAGTGTTGGGTTCGTTCACCCACATGCCAATCATGAGTTTCTATTGTGAATCTATCCATAAATATTGAGCAATTTAATTTCTTGATGAGTTCTTGATAAGTATTCTTAAAGTTTCCTTATCGATTAAGTTTTGATGTAAGATTCTACTTGGGTCAACTTCAAACCACTATATCTTTTAGAATATAAAGAGTTACGGTGGCCATAACCTATCCAATTAAAGGTATTTGAATTTACTTTCTAACTCCACCAATTTTGCATCAATCCAATTTCTAAGTAAAAAGTTATGACTATTTTCGTAACCTAATACAGTGCTGTTACGAATTAGCCGACGGAAAAATATTAAAAAGGATCGTTTTTCTTTTTGTACCTCCAAGAAAATCCTAAACGAATTTCTTGACTAATAATAGTCTCAAAACAATCAGAATTTAATGTTTTAATCCATCATTATCTTCTCTCTCAAACCCTAGGGCAAAACCCTAAGGAAAAATCAAAGTAGAAGACTCCATTCAAGATTCTTTGAATCTTTTTCAAGATTCTTCTTCAAGGTAAGTCTTTCTCCAAGAATTCCATTCTTTTCAACTCAAATTACTCCATAAAATTATGAATCACTAATGAAAATCATAATTGTTGGCCATAGAGATTTCAAGAAACTAATTCAAGAATCTCAAGAAAGACTTTCTTGATCGTTTACCTTCAAGGTAGGGTTTCAAACCTTCTAATCAAGTTCTTCCTCAAGATTTATGAAGATTGTTCAAGAACGTTGTTCTTCCAGGTATGTAAGGTTATCATAATGTTGGACTAGTTCGTCCTCACGCCCTACATCTACTTCCAAATCAGTAAAAGAGAAATCTAGGATTCTACCCCTAGATTTGAGTATTCTTTAGATAAGTTAATCCTGATTCATTTGAAAATCTATTCCTAATTATTGAGTTTCTATATTTTTATTGAGATCCCTGAGTTGATTTGTTCATGTCTATAATTCAGCATGAACCCTATTTTGAGTTATAAATCTTGAGAAGTTGTCCAAAGCCAACACTTGAGTTTTATACTGAGTTTTGAGGAAGTAAGTATGAGAATGAGTAGTGTCATATACATGAGTTCCTTATTGTTATTTAGACCCTTGAGTCGGGTCGTTCATTCCCATAAATGCCGCATGAACTCCATTAGTTGATTATCTTTGAGAGGAGTAGTATCTTCAAGTTTTAAGTCTTCAGTATTGAGTGCCAAATCATTTTGGGATTATATTCCTAGTCATGGGGCTACTACACATTACCCATGAAGGTCATTTAGTTGAGTAGTTCATTCTCATAATTCCATGTGAACCCTCTGGGTCGAGCAGTCTTGAGAAAAGAGGTATCATTGAGTCCTTGAGTTAAGTAGTTCATGCCCATAATTCCGCATGACCCTCCGAATAAAGCATTCTTGAGATGAGTAGTATCATTGACTCATTGAGTTCTGAAGTTGTTGAGTTCCAAGGATTGAGTTCTATGCATAGTTATTGAACACCTTGAAGTGTGTCGTTCACGTCCATAATTCGGCATGAACCCTATTTTAAGAAGTCTTTTTAGAAATTGTTTTAAAACTTGTTTTAAAGACTTGAGCACTGAGTTGAGGAAGAGTAGAGCTGAGTTTATTTTCTTTAAAATGATATATGGGAACTAAGTATTCCCAAGAGTAAATGTTTTTACATTTAAGATGAGAGAAAACTGAGATTTCCAAAAGTGTTTTGATCAGTTTGAGTACCATCTCTTTTAAGAGAAAGATTTTTGAGTAATAATCTCAATACACAAAAAGAGTTATATTTTTAAACATATGAGCTAGTTATATTGTGTGAGTAGTATTGAGCACTGATATGGGGGAGAGTTCAGACAACTCACAGCGCCCACAAACCATGTAGCCAACGTGTGTAGAAAAGGTCATATTTTTTAGATGATTCCTTAGTGTTTTTTTGCATAGACTAGTGGATCCACTTAGTTGAGAGGTTCTATATATAGGACAACTCTGGAAGCGTGGGAGAGATGTTGTATCATCACATATCTCATAGTGATGGTTGTCGGTTAGAGAAACTCCCACAAACTTGTATTATATTTTTATATACAAACTGAGTTATTATTGTATTCTTTAATACATTAATTTACTATCTGTTGTTTTAAAAGCTTTCCATATATCGCACCATTTATTGTTGCTTTATCTTGAATTGATTACCTTTGAGTTGAGTATCATATCTTTGAGTTGAATATCTAATCTTGGAGTTGAGTATCTTATTCTTGAGTTGAGTTTAGTTGAGTGAGTTGAGAAGAGGTAACTATGTTTCCTTTTATCAAGTTCAAGCCTATGTTTATGTTTTAGAATTCCCCTTACATGCTCGTACATTCCACGTATTGAACCATTTGGCTTGCATCATTAATGATGCAGATACAGGTATTCAGAATCATCAACTGGCATTTCATTGAGGTCATGTGATATTCCCGTCAGCTTTGGTGAGAGTTTTTATATTTCAGAGGACTTTACCTTTATCTTACAGTTAGTAGTTTTGAGATATCGTGGGTCTTGTCCCGATATGTTTTTTTAATAGTAGAGGCTTCATAGATTGATAGAGTTGAAATTTTTTTTGTATTTACTTTCTTTTGAGTAATGTACAGACTTCTTAAAGTTCAATATTGGAATTCAATGAATTTAATTCATCTTTAAGTTTATGTGTGCTTGAGTTAGTCTTCCGCTTGTAGCTAGCCATGATGAGGGTTCGCTTGGGGACCATCAATGGTTCTCGAATGCCGACCACGTCCAGGGTGTAGGCTCTAGTCGTGACATAAATATTGAGAAATTAAATAATCAGTTTTATTCTTAGTTTTAGGGGTTTGGTTAACCTTGTAATCAGCAATTAAGGGTTGAAGACAAAGCGGGTTTTGGAGATTATCGTTCAATTTCAACACATTGATGGCTGCTAACATCGTAGGCATTATTTCTTTATTTTTATTATGTGTGGCTTAAACTCCAAGTTTTAGAGGTGTCATTACAGGGTAAGGTGTTGATTTTAATTAGTGGGTTATTTACCTTGCTCTGTTTTATTGTTGTTCAGCCATGGATTTGAGTTGTTTAGCAGGAACTTAATTTAGGGGTTAAGGTGATCAACTTATTCCTACGCTAGATCTCCAATTGGTTCTTGAAAAAGACCAATAGGAATAGGTAATTAACTTCATGTGTGCAACTTTGATGCTTTTAGTTTCAAAAGTGAGGTATTAGGTTGATATATGAATTACATAAATGAGACCCAAAAGGAGATTCTATGAACTAATGCTATTCGATCGAAAGAAGTTTAGTGTTACCAATGATTACCTAGCTTATCAATGGCTTTGAGCTTTATTAAGAAATCAATTGTACCCCTAGTTAATATCAATGTGAACCCCCACACCCCTAGATTCAATATAAATTGTATAACCCCCATTTTCTTTAGTTAATTGTTCATAACTGATTCTAAAGGTTCTTGATTCAATTTGGTGGAATAATCCACCCACTTGATTTAATCGCTAAAATGTATTAGTCGCATCTTAATTTCCTCTTTGAATTCTTCTCTATACATCATTCCTCGGGGGATTCGACCCCAAATCTTAGTTGGGTAATTTTATTGACAACGACCGCTTACTCTTCTAGTCATTTTAGAGTAATTTGTGTGTTATCAAAATGGTGCCGCTGCCTGGGAATGGTAGCTCAGAATTCAATTTGCGAAGTTATTTGTGCACTTATTTTCTTGTAGTTAAACACCTTTACACTTGGTTTTGTTGTTTTGTCCTAAGGAGGTGGGACAATGAGTATCAACTACGGCAATAATTGTAGTTATCATGGCAAGATTATGATGTAAGAGAAGTGGATTACATGAATCTTAATGTCATCAAGAAGATTTGAGCACTTCAGTTACCTCCTGCTCCAAAGAATGCCACATTCAGTGTAATTGAACCAATGTTGCAGCTAATAAAAAAAAGGGCTATTCAGAGGTTTTGAACATGGACATCTTCATGACCACCTTCGCAAGTTTGTGAATGTGTGAGGACCTTTCATTGTTAAAAGCATTTCACAAGAGTCGATTCGGCAAAGATTATTCCCTTTTTCTTTGATGGGTTAAGCTGCTAACTAGTTGGTGGAGTTACAACCTAATTTCATCATTTCATGGGAAGATTTAACTGAGGCATTTCTCAAGAGATTCTTTCCCTCTTCAAAGATGATGAAATTGAGGGAAGACATTCAAAATTTCAAAAGAGTAAATGGAGAACTCATCCATGAAGCATGGCTACACATTTAATGGGTATTGCTACAATGCCCAAACCAGGGTTTTCCGCACAAGCTAATGCTGCAATACTTCTATCGGAGTCTTGATGCGGTAAATAAAGAATTGGCTGACCATCTTATTCAAGGTGGTATAGTGAGGCAACCATTTGTGGTGGCATGAAGATTACTTGATGAAATGACAAAGAATAATCAAGCTTTTCATATTAGTGAAGATCATGTATTGCTTCCACATTTGGGAATGTTCAAAAAACAAGAATAGAAAAAACCGAGAGCATGATGAAAGCATTGCTAAGTTGATGGCTCAAACTAATATTTTTCCTAAACATGTCATGGGAAATGGTACAAGTTCATTGAATATGATTGAGGTGAGTCATGGGAATGCTACGTCTAGGAATTAATATAATGTTAAACTTCACTCGAGAGGAGACCGATTGGAGAATTTTTGGTTAAGTTATCCAAAGCTTGCGAGAAATCAAGGTTGGAATGGGAGTAGTGACGACAAATAGGAAGATCTTGATGGGTGAGAAAGAAGGTAAAGTTGGGAAGTAAGTGAATATGATAGAGGCAAGTGTGTGTCACTTCATGACTTAACTAATCCAGAAAACACATAGACCGAAGAATTGCTAGCCAAGATTCCTGATAATGTTGTAGGGTCCGATATGATCTTGCAAGAGATGATGAATGATGTTTCACCGTTGTCAACTACAATGATTTCTCATTCATCGTCCATTAAATTTTTGAAGAGAAGATGGGTCAGCTGGCTACACTTGTGTATTCAAATTCGAAGGAAGAATAGGTAGAGCATATGAATGAAGGCTCAGCGAATGCTACTCAAGTGTCAGCCATAGTAACTCGAAGTGGAAAGATGCTGAAAAATGAGCAAGTAATTGATAAAATTGGTAACATAAAGGTGGTTTCTGATCATGAACCACCTAAAGAGAGGGTTGAGACACAAGTGAATGATGTTGAAACTGATCCAAAGTCAAATGATAATGATGGTGACGTGATAGTTCCAACCAATCAACCTCCAATCAAGATAATTCCTCCCTTTACTCAATGATTGAGCAAGAAATTTGATAATGCATAGTTTTAAAAAAATTGGGGATAGTGAAAGACTTGAAGGTAAATATCTCTTTGGTGGATGCACTGATCGAAATTCTCAGTTATGCAAAGTACATGAAGGAGTTGGTAACAAAGAAGCGGTTGAAAATTGTGAAATGATCAAAATCCCACAAACTTGTAGTGCGTTCATGTCCAAAAATACAATCATGAAGAGAGATGATCTGGGAGCTTTCACTATACCATATACCATTGGTACATGCACATTTAACAAAGCTTTGTGTGATCTTGGACAATAATAAACCTAATGACATTGATGGTCTTTCATATACTTGGGCTTTACGAACTGAAACTGAAAAATATGAGATTATTGATGGTTCATTGCTCAATTAAAAGACCAGTTGGTGTGGTATTTTATATCTTAGTAAAGGTGTATATATTCATGTTCCCTGCTAATTTTATGGTATTAGACTGTGAGATTGATATTGAGATCCAAGTCATACTTGGTAGGTCGTTCTTGGATACCAACAAGGCATTGATTGATGTTAAAGAGGGTGAGTTAAAATTTAGTGTAAATGAATAAGAGGTTAGTTTCAACATTTTCAAATCCATGAAGTACCCAAGTGACATGCATAGCGTGTCTCACTTGGTTCAAATCGATGAGGCAGTGGTGAGTATTGGTGAGGCGGCATATAGTGGAGAATCATTGGTGACTGTGTTACCAAACTATGAAGAAGAAGAAATAAGTGATTGTGATGAGGTAGTTGATGTTGTTGTTGGTGTGGGGTCATATGTATCATATCATAAAAAATTAGACCTTGACTTGTCTAGTCGAGAGGCACCACCGGCAAAACCATCCATTAAAGAGCCCCCAAAACTACAGTTGAAAGTTTTTCCTCCTCATCTTAGATATATTGTTTGGGGGGGGGATACATTTTCAATGATAATTGCAAACGATCTCAAAAAATGGCAAGTAAATTTATTGATCAAGATACATCTAACTGAAGGATCTAAGCAAGAATTGAGCAACGAAGAAGGTTACATTATCCAATGCAAGAAGTCATGAAGAAAAAGATAATAAAATGGCTGGATGCAGGAGTAATTTTTCCTATTGCGGATAGAAAATGGGTGAGTTTGATTCAATGTGTTCCTAAAAAGGGTGGCATAATGGTAGTTTCAAATGAGAAGGCTGAGCTTGTGGCTACTAGTCCCGTAACTGGGTGGTGAGTGTGTATGGATTACCAGAAACTAAATTTGTGGACCAAGAAAGACCTTTTCATATGCCTTTAATTGACCAAATGCATGACTAGATTTGCGAGAAAAGGGTTGTATTGTTTCTAAGATGGGTATTCCGGTTACAATAAAAGCTCGATAGCACTAAAGGATCAGGAAAAATCACATTTACTTGCCCCTAGGGGACTTTTTCTTTCAAACGGATGCCTTTTGGATTATGAAATGCACCGGCCACTTTACAAAGGTGCATGTTGTCTGTATATGTTGATATGGTATAGAGGTATATGGTAGTCTTCATGGATTACTTTTATCTCATTGGGGACTCGTTTGGCGAGTGTTTGAACCACTTGAAGATGGTGCTACAATGATGTGTTGAATCAAACTTGGTTCTCAATTAGGAGAAGTGCGACTTCATGGGGAATGAGGGGATAGTTCTAGGGCATAAAGTCTCTAGAAAAGGAATTGAAGTAGATCAAACTAAAATTGAGGTTATTTCCAAATTACCTCCTCCAATTTCGGTGAAGGGTGTGCGGAGTTTTCTAGGCCATGTCGGATTCTACCAATGATTTATTAAAGATATCTCAAAGGTGGCCATTCCATTGTCTCAGCTACTTAAAAAAGAAAGTTATTTTAAGTTTCATGTTGCTTGTTTGGAGGCATTTGTGAGCTTGAAAGAAAAGTTTGCCTCAGCCCCTATCATAATCGGACTTGATTGGCGTATCCTATTTGAAATGATGTGTGATGCAAGTGGATTGGCACTTGGCATTGTTCTTGGACAGAGTAAGAATAAATGATTTTACCCCATCTATTATGCTAGCAAGACCTTGATTATGCCCAAAATAAATACACTGCAATGGAACAAAAGTTGCTAGCCATCGTGTATAGTTCTAAAAAGTTTAGAGAATATTTCTTGGGTACCAAAGTTGTCGTGCATATTGATCATGCCTCGCTACAGAACTTGACAGCAAAGAAAGAGGCCAATCCTACATTAATTCGATGGGTGCGTCTTATCCAAGAGTTTGATTTTGAGGTGAGAGATAGGAAGGGTTGCGAAAACTAAGTGGCTGACCACATATCGAGGCTACAATCAAGTATTGTGTTGGTTGAGGGAAGAGACATACTCGATGCCTTTCCTGATGAATAATTGATGTTGATATCTCAAACCTCAGTTCCTTGGTATGTCGATTATGCAAACTTCATTATGTGTGGGTTGTTACCTGAAGGGTTGAGTATCAATCAAATGAGAAAGTTCTTGTTTGACGTGAAAAAGATTGTGTGGGATGAACCCTATCTCTTTAGGGAATGTGCCGATAATATTATCCAGCGTTGTGTGTCTGAAGTAGAGGTGCGAGAGATACTTGAAGATTGTCATACTTCACCGGCAGGTGGGCATCATGGAGGTATCTGTACAATTTCAAAGATATTGCAATGTGGTTTTTATTGGCCTACAGTGTACGGGGACGCTCATGCTTTCTGTAAGTTTTATGTGCAGTGTCAAGTGCAATGGAGTATTTCAAGAAGGAGTTGTCTCTTTCACAAATTATCAAAGTTGAGCTATTTGATGTGTGGGGAATTGATTTCTATAGGACCTTATCCTAGCCCTTTCGGGAACAAATACATCCTAGTGGAAGTCAAAATGGGTAGAAGTCGTAGATTTACCTAACAATGAAGGGAGGTGTATAACAAAGTTTCTCAAGAAGTATATTTTCACAAGGTTTGGTACCCCAAGGGCTATTATAAGTAATGGCAATTTCCATTTCTATAATCGCCAATTTAAAGCACTTTTGTCTAAGTATGGGGTGAAACACAAGGTAGCCACACCGTAGCACCGACAATCAAGTAGACAAGTTAAAATGTCTAACCAAGAAATAAAGAATATATTGGCTAAAAGAGTGAATATCTACCGCATTGATTGGTCCAGTAAGCACGATGATGCACTTTAGGATGATTGAACAACCTTCAAATCTCCTATTAGGATGTCGCCATACCAATTGGTGTTTGGAAAGGCATGTTACTTGTAATTTGAATTAAAGCACAAAGCCTCATGGGCATTGGAAATTGGCTTTGAAGAATCATGTTGGCTAACTACTTGAATTGGATTAATTTCAATTGAAGGAATCTGAGAGATCCGTGTTCTACAAGGAGAAAGTTAAACACTAGCATGACGCCCAATCCTACCGGGAGCTTAGGGTAGGTGAGCTAGTTCTCCTATTCAATTCATGATTGGAACTTTTCCCGAAAAAGCTAAAATCAAAGTAGACTAGTCCGTACAAGCTGACTAGATTGTATGGAAATGGAGAAATTGAGATTGAATATACTAAGGGTATCAGATTCAAAGTTAATGGTCAACGGTTGAAACTCTACTTTAGGGAGGGTCGTGATGTAAGAGTTATTGAAGTGGTGTACCTGAATGATGCGTGAGAGCATGTCCATATTGTGCCGCTATGTTAAACCAAGCGCTTCTTGGGAGGCAATAGAATTGTTCATTCTTTTCTATAATGTGTGTCACCTGTACAAGAAGGCAATGAGCACTAAGCGATCACAAACATGTAAAGAAATTCACCGATCTCGGAGGGGAACTACCTCTAGATTCACCCTTGGGGTAATTCTAAATGGTGAAGGTTTTGTCAACTTTGGTGGATTGAAATACAAAAAGTCACTGAGCACTATCGGTGTACCCGACTCAGTCCGCCTTCTTGGACTGAGATTTCAAGTAACAACACTATCACTTTGGGCAATCGGTGGGTAGTTTCGGCAATCCACCTATCCCACAAGGCGCTCATTAATGATTTTTCCTGACATAGTTGGAACAACCTTGATCCCTACATGCAAAGTCGGTGAGTTGGGCATGATGGGCAACTCACATAACTTGATAAGCAAGCTTAGGGATGCTAACTAACTTCTCAGAGGGAGCCGAACACCCTTTGTTTTTCTCTTTACTTCTAGAATTGAGGACACTATTTTATTTTATTTTGGTGGGGTGAGGAGCACTTTTAGTGCTTACACTCACTCTTTGTGTGCTTGATTTCATTTTTTTTCTCTACTTATTCTCCCATGAGTGTGGACTTTTGAAATGATTAAGAATGCTTGAGTTGTGAGTGTTGATGTTTGAGGAATAATTGTGTTTAATATCGATGTCTTGAATAGTACTCATGATGATAAATGTGTTTTGCGTTGATATGGAAATATGGAATTAGTGTGCTTTCACTTTTGAATAATCATTTTGATTCTTATGTTGACTATTTGTGTAGGGATGTGAGCCTCACAATGAACATCGCATGCAAACTTTTTGATTTTGTAAAGTTGTGCTAAATTATTGTGTTTGAAGTGCCTTGTGTGCTGAGGTTTTACTTGAAATCATGCTTGTTGAATCTTACAATTTTCCTTGTCAGTACTATTGTCTAGCCTTGGTGCATTCAAGAAATGATCTTGGGCACAAATTTTGAGAGGAAACCGAAATGCTTATACTTTTTGTGATTACCTTGTGAGGGTGTACAACTATTTTGGCACCATTTGAGCTTGAACCATTTGTTGTCAACCTCGTTGAAACCTCTTAAGCTAAATTGTCCCGAACTTCTCACCATAAATATTTTTCTAAGCATTGGTTTGTTTGAATAACCAACTTCGGTCAAAAGCCTAAGTTGGTGGTGTGGAAAGGAAGGAGGAAAGAAATCCAAGTAGAAGGAAAACAAAGAAAGAGTGAGACTCAACTTTGAAGTATGTTACAAAAAGAAGGAACCCCACCCTCCATATAAAAAATTATTGGGGATGAGTAAAAGTTTGAAAATTAAAATGAAAAATAAAGTTTGAGGAAATAAAAGGGGCGGATAATAAATTGATTGAAAACTTGAAGTTTAAGTCTCCAAGTGAAAAGAATGGAAAGAACTTTGGAAGAGGTGAAAATGAATACAACAATGTTTTGAAAAGGTCAAGTCAATGATCAAAATTAACCATACCTTTACCCTCAGCCCCGTTACAAGCCT
This sequence comes from Solanum chiquidenum, assembly GCA_029582725.1. Taxonomy (NCBI): domain Eukaryota; kingdom Viridiplantae; phylum Streptophyta; class Magnoliopsida; order Solanales; family Solanaceae; genus Solanum; species Solanum chiquidenum. Next base: position 6,742 of record JAJOOS010001124.1, on the reverse strand, counting down.
AAAAGACCTTTGAGATCTTGCATGAATTAGGTTGTGTGATGATTGGAAAATATGGGTAAACCTATGGGATGAATCTTCCACTTATTTCTCTTTTGTAGTGTGAGAGTTGTTTTGATTCCTAACTTCTTTATTGATTTTTTTTGTGAGAGTATGGAATCATTCTTTGTGTGAGGGCACCTGGATGCATTTTTTGAACCATGGTTTTGCATTAGAAAGAAATTACTAGTGATCATGAGCTTGGGTTGATACCAGCTAGTCATCATTTAAAACTTTTTTAGCATGATTGAGAGTTGCATATGCTTGATAGTAATCTTGTTGTAACGACCCGAGAGAAGCCCCTAGCTGTTACATGCGTATTCGACCTCTCGGAGGTCTTATACAAGCCTTAGCATTCATTCATCGCATTCGGTAATAAAAACCGTAAGGAATAAAAAAACTCTTTTTAAAACAAATTCATGATACTCATAAAATCTTTCAAATGTAACGAAGTAGAATTTATAAGTCTCATGTGCCATCTAGACACGAATAGAACATCTTAGGGACACGGCCCTTTACAACAAAATATAAGTCTTTTACAATGTTTAAGTGGAAATACTAGAAAGGTAACAACTATGTCCTCGATTATATGAGGACATACCAAGATTCTTGAGAAGAGTCAATATCCCAAGCTTCCTCAAAGATCTCCTCACATTACACCACCTACACTTGTAAAAAAAGAGAAATATGGAATTAGTACAATAAGTACTAAGTATGATGACCATGCAAGAAAACATGCACAACGGACTTTTACAAGGAATTTATGCTTTTAAGACCTTCTTTAACAAACCTTTACAACCACAAGCACAAACCCACATTTCAAGTCACCATTCACAAATAAGACCATATTCACATCATTTACAACTCAATTAACACAAGTGTACAATACTTAACAAGATAGCAAAGTAATTCCTTCATTACCATTTAAGCCTCTATCTCAAGTCACCCTAAGCCACACTTAAGTAAATACTGAAGTGACCGTCCATACAACCTCTTCATATACACCTAAGTGTTCCTAAGAGTTACCATAGACAAGGGTTTTATCATTACATTATAACATACTAAGTCAACATTCTTTATAGACCATTTAAGAGACACACAAGCATATAGGGGACAATCACATAATAGCCCTATGGCTTAGGGAACTCACTTTAGTATCTTCTAAGCCTACTCGTGCCATGTGTAGATAGCATCACATACTACTACCTACATGTTGTAGAACCTATCCAATACTAGAGTGCACATCCCACATGATGGAAATAGGCCTTAACCGACATAGACCACACTAGCAAGGTATGGAATCCGTAGTCTATCCTACTCTGTGGAGGTTGTTCTACTTGCCAAGGGTACAACTAAAAGTAACCCATGTTGGCACATGGTTTAAGATATGTCCAAGGATGCTCATTGTGCCTAATCTCATGCTCAACTAGTCCACCATCCTAACCACATCCACTCGGTGCTTAGCTTTGGTTTCCATAGAGTATTCAATCACATATGTACTAGAGAGGGTTCCTTTTCTAGTTCAACCAACTCATAGTACCTCTTCCCAAGAAAGGCCCCATTTCTTAGTCATAGCAAATCTAGGTTCATAGGGATAGCTCATTTGACTTTCTTAGATAAGGATTCACATGTCGTTCCAGCTCCATCCATCTCTAAGTCTATCATTTCACTCAAGAAGGGAACATCGCCCTAAGGCCCATCCTTCAAGGTTATACATTTGCTTAGGAAAGCTAGACTCATGAAAAGGCACTATGCTTAAGTCTACCAATTCAAGTCTTGGCCTAGAATTCCTCTTTTAGCATTTATAAGAAGAGCCCCATTACTAAGTCATAGCCCAACCAAACATTCATATATATAATCAAGCTTCCATGACACAAGACAAGATACTCAAGTCTAGCATATGAGCTACAACATCATCTTATGAAGACTCATCATAGTCCATCATCACCACATATCACCATTTCAAGAGAAACATGCTTTCACATTAGCATAATAACACTTTATACAATATCACATTAATACCATTTGAACATATTCACATCATAGCTTCACACAAACTTTACATATAGCTTCATATAGGACTTTACATATAGCCTCATATATGTATAATAAAACATCAATATAATAACACTCATATAATGCCCTTCATGGCCTCAATTCTCAATAATACAATATTCCAACATTATAAAACAACTTCACCAATACCTTCATGGCTACAATTCACAATAATACCACACAAGAATAAGATATAACACTTCCACCAAAGGTGGATTCAATCTACCAACAACAATCAACTCAGTAAAGAGAGTTCAAGCTTTCTTACCATAATCCAAAGCCATTGCCAAAATCACCAAAATCCAAGCAATCACCAATACTTCACCCACAAGGCTTACCACCCTTAATTCATCCATTATCAACAATTAATCATAAATAAACATTAAACAACACAAGAGATATCAATACAATTCACTTTACACATAGTTCCATCAACTTTGAATTTATAGAAATAGACCCACTTCATACCAAATTTTAGGGTTTTGTAGAAGACAAGGGTGGGTTCATGGAGTATTTCATTCAAAAACCACAAACAAACATCAATTAACCCATATGCCAACGTTTCAAATTATTTTCATGCAAGAACCCTTGATAGAATTCAAAAACAAGCTTTTAGTCACTTTTTGAAAACATTGTAAAATCCTTTGAAATTGACTCTAGGATGAAGATTAGTCCTAGATCAAGAGCCACCATACCTCACTTGATGAAATATCAAAGGAATTTGGTGGAAGAAACCCTCAGTTCGAAACCCTAGCTCTCCACGTTCTTCTTCCTTGAACTTGAGAGAACTTTAGAGAGAGAAAGAACTTTGGGGTTTTGATTTGGAAGAATGAATTTTATAATACGATATACAAGTTTAAATACCTTTAAAAATACTTAAAAATACTTAAAAACAATAACCCACAGTACCCAAACTACCCCTCACTTAGTTGGACCTTTTTAAACAAGCCAAACTTGAGTTTTATTTTCACTGATTTCATCGGGGCACAGGTTCGCGACGCGGAGGTGTTCCCGCAAGTTTCTGGAAATTAGATTTCGAGAAAGAAGAGTCTGCGATACGGACCAACCATTTGGCCCTTGGTGAATCTAGTCCGCGACGCGAACATGTTCCTTCCATGAGCATTTTCAAGCTGCCTTGGCAGCTTGCTCGACAAAGGGTTGGGGTCCTCCTCGGGGACCCTTAGGGTGGTCCCGTGGAGTCGTACCCGAACGTTTTGACCCTAAAAACATTTATTAAGACACTAGGGTCACCTCCACTGATTTTAGACTCCAAACAACATATAAAAGTATGAATAACATACTAGAACACACCAACACGTAAAAGACTAGTTTCCGAACGTCTTGGTGGTCCCTTGATGTTTGACTTCCAAACTCTTTAAAACTGACTAAAAAGGCTATTCTTCATTATTTTAACAAGTTATTAATACATAAAACCCATGTCAGGATCTACTTTCTCCTACTTTATTTTGAGGGGCGTTACACTTGTAGCGATACTAGCATGTTAACTATCATTGAGAACTATTGTAGACACTCTTGTTGAACTAATTGTGTTTTTGATTTACCTGAGGACAATCAAAAGTTTAAGTTGGGGGTGTTGATGAGTGGCAGATTTGCACACATTTGAGGCTTTTTAGTTCACTATTTAGTGTCCTCAATTCTTAATTATATCCTATTTTGATGATATTTTGATAAGTTGTATCTATGAAGGCCAAAATACAAAGAAAGGATGAATGAATGAGACAAGGGGCCAAAAATAGTGAAAAGAGTAGAAATCCCCAAACTTGTGATCGCCTAAACAAAAGAGAGAATCGCTCAATGGACTAAATATCACCGAAATTGGCACTATTTGAGGTCCAAGTATCAACACATATGGGCAAAGAGAGTCCATATGGGAGATCCACCGATTTAATAAAGGGGAACCCAAATTCATCGCCGAATGTGACAAACTACTTAGTGAAAATCAAGGCTAAACTATGCGAACAAGGTGAAATTTGGTGACTCGCTGGTCATGAAAGGTGTATTCTATCGAGTCAACCCATTGGAGTTCAAACACCTGAAGCCTAAATTCAATAAAGGGCTAGGTGAAAGATAAAATAGCGATTAGACTAGTCTGACTAATGACGCCGAATGGGGTGCGAACTAAATTTTGGAGAAAGTAGAAATAGCTTTGAAGAGAGAGAAAGTGTATCCTTTTGTCATTTTTTTCTCTTTAAATATTGAGAAATGGAGTATTTAGTTGTTCGTAGTTTTGGGGTTTTGTTTAACCTTGTATTTGATAATTAAGGGTTGAAAACAAGGTGAAATTTATGACTCGCTGGCCGTGAAAGGTGTATTCTATCGAGTCCGCCCATTGGAGTTCAAAAACTTCAAGCCTAAAATCAATAAAGGGGGAGGTGAAAGATAAATTAGTAATTCGCCAAATAAGTTCGGCGAGTCTGACTAATGACACCGAATGGGGTGCGAAAGAAATTTTGGGGAAAGTATAAATAGCTTTGAAGAGAGAGATAGTGTATCCTTTTATATTTTTTTACTCTTTAAACATTGAGAAATAGAGTATTTAGTTTTGTTCTTGGTTTTGGTGGTTTTGGTTAACCTTGTAATTGACAATTAAGGGTTGAAAACGAAGTGGGTGTTGAAGATTATTGTTCAATTTCAACAAATTTATGGTTGCCAACATCATAGGTATAATTTCTTTGATTTTTATGATGTGTGGCTAAAATTCCAAGTTCTAGGGGTGTGATTATGGGGTTGGGTGTTGATTTAAATTAGTGGGTCATTTGCCTTTCTTTGTTTTATTGTTGTTCAACCATGAATTTGAGTTAGTTAGGATGAACTTAATTTAGTGGTTAAGGCGACCAACGTAATCCTACTCTAGATCTCCAATTGGTTCTTGAAAGAAACCAATAGAAGTGGTTATTAACTCAATGTGAGCAGCTTAGATGATTTTAGTTGCAAAAGCAAGGTATTGGGTTAATTTTTGAATTATATATATGAGACCGAAAGGAGATTCTATGAGCCAATGCTATGAGATCGAAAGAAGATTAGTGTTACCAATGATTACCCAGCTTATCTATGGTTGTGAGCTTTATTGAGCAAGCAATTGTACCCCAGTTAATATCAATGCAAACCCCCACACCCAATCTAAATTGTCTAACCCATAATTTCTTTATTTAATTGTTTATAACTGATTCTAAAGGTTCTTGATTAAATTTAGTGGCATAATCCACCCACTTTCTTTAATCGCTACAATAAATCAGTCGCATCTTAATTTACTCTTTGAATTCTTATCCTTACAACACTCCTTATGGGATTCGACCGCGACTCTTAGTTGGGCAATTTTATTGACAACAACCGCTTACTCTTCTAATCATTTTAGAGTAATTTAAGCATTGTAAATTTTGTTGGTGGTGTAGTGTCCAATCCGCTGCTCATATCCCATAATTCATGCACAAGAAAGAAATAGTTCATTCTCATGCTCCATGATGTATAGTTTCTTGCGTTTATCTTCTCAACACTATTAAGAGTGCTTACAAAATATATCATTGATTAGTTCTTATTGATTTGCATCCTCCGACAGTAGCGTGTAAGATCTCTTATCTTCTGAGTTTCTACCTTTCTTATCGACCAGGATCTAATACCACTTGTTGGATATATTTGGAGAAGGGCACAATCGGCAAGGTAAATCCCAGCTCTTGTCTTACTATTCTTACACACAATATTTCTTTCACTCACAATCTAGCAACTCTCTCTTCTTTATCACTCACTTGTTGTTTGCTCTCTTGCTTACTTTCTTTCCTTTTATCTTACTTAGTTACAACTCAAATGGTCCACATTTATTTGAGGGTGTTGATGGAAAAATCTGGATAAGGATATTTTCTACTCTATTTTATAATGTTCCTTCAACTACTTTATTTTAGAACTACTATTTCTAGAACATTTCTAGAGTTTTCTCTCTAGAATACTCTTTCTTAGGATCTTCTTCTATTTCTTTATGGCTCTTGAATATTCTAGATTCTTCTTAAAATATCTTTGATATTAATTAAATTGGTGATGAATTCTTAACAGATTAAACTTATAGGGGCCATGAGTACATTCAGTTTACCCTCATAAACCGAGGCGTGTTGGTGACTTTCATGAGAAGTAATATTTCAGGGATTTTCGTTGATCGGACCAACACTTAGATCATGTTCATCAATTATTTTGTATGCACAATCTGAATATTCTTCTGTCACAATGTACGTACTGGCCGAAATTGACACTATTTTATGTTCAAGTATCAAGACATATTGGCAAAGAGAGTCCATATGGGAGATCCACCGAATTAATAAAGGGGAACCCAAATTCATCGCCGAATGTGAAAAACTACTTAGTGAAAATGAAGACTAAACTAGGTGAACAACATGAAATTTATGACTCGCTGGCCGTGAAAGGTGTATTCTATCGAGTCCGCCCATTGGAGTTCAAAAACTTGAAGTCTAAAATCAATAATGGGAGAGGTGAAAGATAAAATAGTGATTCGCCAAATAAGTTCGGCGAGTCTGCCTAATGACGTCGAAAAGTATAAATAGCTTTGAAGAGAGAGATAGTGTATCCTTTTATCTTTTTTTACTCTTTAAACATTGAGAAATAGAGTATTTAGTTTTGTTCTTAG
>JAJOOS010001123.1:0-41622 GCA_029582725.1 Solanum chiquidenum | reverse complement strand
GCAGCAGCAGATGACAAAAACGCAACGGCTACAAATAGCAGCAGCACGCCAGCACTGTACAGCGACAACAAGAGCAAGTCAAAATTGAGATCAAAGAATAAGCGAAAGAGGGCTGTGGAAGGGTGGGAGATCGGAGAGAGCATACGTTTGCTAGCTGAAGTAGTGGTAAGGTCAGAGCAAGCACGAATGGAGACGATGAGAGACATCGAGAGAATGAGAGCAGAAGCTGAGGCCAAAAGAGGAGAAATGGATCTTAAGAGAACTGAGATCATTGCCAACACTCAGCTTGAGATTGCTAAACTCTTTGCTAGTATTACCAAAGGATCAGTTGACTCTTCATTGAGAATTGGAAGAAGTTCATCATGAGCTACAAAATAATAATGGAAATAGAAATAACCTTCTTCACCCACCCACTACCTAATTATGGACGACATTTTATTTAGATTACTAATAATTAACTTCTATTTCCATTTTCTGGCTGATAATTGTATGTTGAAGGACTTTACTTATATCACTTCTCCCTTTATCAATCATATATTAAAAAAAAGATAAAGAGGAGTAAAATTAATCCACTGTATTATGTATCAATCTTAAAATCTAAAATCAGCTATTTATCAGAATTTGGTATTTCTGAATTATCGAACTGAAATAGTAAATTTATTATCTTATTAATAATAAAAGATTTAAATACCATAGTAGGTGGTAGCTAGTCTTAGTTTATTTAGGCATCACAATCCAGTTTAATCTCAGTATCTCTTCATTGTCTGGTTAAACCTAAAAAGTTTAATATATAAATAGACTTTTAAATTGTGTGATTTTAATTTAAACATGATGCAGAAATTTGAAATTAAAAATACCCAAAATGCCCTTCGTCTTGTACTATTTCCATTTCGTATTTAACCTTATCTTTTAACCCCTATAGGAATTTTGGTTATCTCTTTGCTCCTTAAACCCCAAACAGAGTCTCTCTCCCTGTGTGTCACTCCGGCAGAGCAGATAAAGCTATAAGAATGCAAGCTGCCAGTCTCGCCTTTCACCCTCCGGCACTCCATACTTCACCTTCTTACATCTCCTCCAAACTTCCCCATCACCTCAATTATTCACTCTTCTCACACACTCCTCCAACTTCCACACTATCGTTAACCCAAACACTGTCCAGAAAATCCATTTGCAAACCCCGAGCTGTTGGAAAATATGTCAGGGAGGATTATCTTGTGGTATGTTCCGATTCTTTGTTGTTGGTTGTTCAATTTCAGTTAGTTTCTCAATTTTAGTTTAATTTTTCAAAATTTCGGCTATGGGGTTTTGTTCGTCTGTTGGGAACCTTTAGAAAGTTCGAATCAATTTGGTAAGTTGTAAGTATGTGTTGCTGAAATTACAATTACAATTCAAAAACAAAATGAGGCGCGGATATCTGGCTCTGTGTAAGGAGATTTAATTTCACCGGTGTAGTAGTAATCTTCTTGACGAATTTTGGCTATTGGGTTTGCTTATCTGCTGGGAACTAAAATTCATATCAATTTGGAAATTTAATGTTGTGGATAAGCTTTGTTTGTTGCTGAAACTGGAACAGTGGTTAAACAAGAGCAAAAAGGAACCAGACTAGGCGACTGTTTTAGAGGAATTCATCCGTTATTTTTTTTCAAGTGTGGTTTTGTATGCAAGGTTTTGCTAATTCCAATTCATTTTCCCCTAATTATATGGAATTGCAGAAGAAATTGTCTGCCAAAGAGATTCAAGAACTGATAAAGGGAGAAAGGAATGTGCCACTGATTATTGATTTCTATGCCACATGGTGTGGTCCTTGTATTTTGATGGCGCAAGAACTTGAAATGGTAAGTTTGGATTTTACACGAAAATGTCTTAAGCATTTCTTTGATCTACTATTGATGGTTTAATGTAGTTCAAAGTTGGGATTGTTGGATGAATGCTCTAGAGGATTCATACCGTGGTTCGAATCAAGTTGGTTATTTGAATTGGTCAATTTTCTGGTTTGCAGAACCATTTGGTTTTATAATGACTCCATCTTCTAGTTCCAATTCTTCATTAGTTGGGGTTGGCTATAAAATTAGAGTATTCCATCATAGTTTGATTATTTTTAGCAGTCCGCCAACCTATGCAACTTCTTGTATATCTGGGTTTTGGACATGCTATGTTTGTGAAGCTTACATATTGGGGTGGGGGTATCTTTTTGCTCCAGTAATGGTCAGAAATTGTTTTAAATGCTTAAAATCACTGTTGCTATATATGAGGAGAAATCCTAGAGAAGGGTAGAGGGGTGGGCCCATTACCCCTGAATTTCTGATGTTGCGGAAAAAACATTGAAGTTGGGAGTGGAAATTTTCTATCAACGTGAATGATATAATGTTTTATACCTGATAACTCTATGAATAAAGCACGATCCGTCTATCATTGGTGGGATAATCCTTTTAAGCTCTAGGGAAACCTTATGCTCATTGCTATGGTGTATTTGAAGATATAGCAACTCTGAGGGCCTACATTCAATTGTTGAAAAGATAGGGATAAATCTCTGGTGATTATGATACTCACATGGTTGTTTTATCCTCAATCTTCTGTAACTCACTTGCTTGGAGAAAAAACTTGTGTTGACATTTTCCTCTGTGTTTATTGTTCCTGTGAGAAGTGGATAAATAAGTAGACATAATGGATATGGAGATTTTAGTGATTTTCAATTTTCCTAGTTGCTTATTCAACAATGTCACATTAATGGTGGCAATAATCGTCCATTATTCAGTGTCAATATGCAGAGTGGTTATTAAGCAGAGAGTTTGTCTTAAATGGATAAGTGCTGCTATGTGGTGAAGGAATACGATTAGCTGAAGAACAACTATTGTTTTTGCAAAAACTTTAAAAGTAAAAGGTTGAATTGATAAGTTTTAAGTAAATTGAGAAGCTATGAATAATGAAGTTAAAGTCTGCCGTCTAGTAACTTTACCTATTCTAGTATTTGGAGAAAAGATTGACGTTGATCTTTCTATAGTCAAAATGCGTAATGTCCTAGCAGAATTTGTCTATTATAACTGCATGTCACAAATCGACAATCGTAATCAATGGATTGTATTAGGCCTTCATAAGTTTATTTTTTCTTGGATAGGCATAAGGAGTAAGTTCCCCTCTCTTAGTGTGATTGCAAGATTGGAGATCCTACAGTCTAATTCAAGTATAGCTGATATCTTTGAAAAGAGAAGGAGATTGTTTTGTAATAATGAGAATGATGCAAAAAGTATCAAAATACCTTTTTGCATTTCAAGTATACTTTTATCTTTTGATGTAAAAGAGAGTCTCACCTTATGCATGTATATTTGGGCTAGTAAGTTGGATGATTGTAAAATCGAGACACAACCAACTATAAATACTTTTTTGCACAATCTTGGTGTATTTATTATGAAATATATTCCACTTACACCCACCCACACACAATCAGTAAGTCAAGTTTCATTTGAAGTAGTCTGCTTGGAGTTTAGTTATATCTTGCTATGCACACTAGGTAATCTTTGCTAACGTCAAAATTGTTCCAATTTCATCTGACAGCTTGCTGTAGAGTATGAAAACAATGCACTTATTGTGAAAGTGGACACAGATGATGAATACGAATTTGCACGTGATATGCAGGTACAACCTCTTACCACCGTTCTGCCTTGAATCAAAATTTGTTTCTCTTTCAATACTATTAACATTTTTGAAGAGATTTTTGTTTTCTCTCTTGTCATTCGTGAGTCGTGAGTATACTTATCATTATCAAAATTCCTTGCTTTCATCACATATTTCATAAGTGCATGCTATTGTCTTTCAAGAATTTGCAAAGGTGATTGTTACAACTAAAATAATCTCCTCTCAGGTTCGAGGACTACCTACATTGTATTTCATAAGTCCAGATTCAAGTAAGGAGGCTATCAGAACTGAAGGGCTCATCCCGATACAAATGATGCGGGACATCATTAATAATGATTTATGATGAATAATTCAGTAGGTTCTTTGTTAGTGGAATCCCTTGCTCTTTGCTGTAGTTGTCAAGCTGCCTTTTATTAGTTCGTAGTGATGTTCCAATATGTGGATCTCAATATAAATTTTTAGCAATTTCTTTCTGAAGCTCTCGGGCTTGGTATCTGCCTAGCAGTGGTATGAGTTGTAACACAAATTTTGCACTTGGAAACAGTTAAAACAAGTAGTGCAACAAACTGCAATTTCTGATGTTAAAACAGAAATGAATGTTTAAAATCTTAGAATTCCTCTAGATTGAAATAGAGTGTTATGTACTCCAAATGTTCTCAAGGTAGATGCTTGAGTTTAATCAAGTCAGATTTTGATTAAAGGTTTGATAGTCTGATCTTGAATTATAAACTTGAACATTGGTTTAAGGAATTTATAGTTAGATATTGAATTTATTTAGCTTATATGCCATGAAAACTTCCACAATAGTCGTAGAACAAATATTTTGGATTCCAAATGATGCACAAATAAGTTGGGAGTTTTGGAATAAGTTTGACATATATTTTCTACCTCTATAATTTAGGTGTTAAATCTTTCTTTTTATCCTTTTCAATTCCCAGATTTGGACAAATATTTCATAATACTCAGAATATTAAGGAAAGATTCTTTATATTTCACCAACACAAAGGGAAAGACAATAAATTCACATGCTTTTCTATTCAAACGGTTAAATAACATTTTACAAAAATATGAGCAGTGGCCTCAGCATCTTCTAAATGACAGAGATATAGGAGAGAAATGTTCGAGTCTAGTGTAAGTGAACTATGTTTCAAAGCTATGAACTCAAAAATTACTTTTGATTTGTACAGAATAGAAATCAAGCATATTTCTGTTAACGCAGCTAAAACGAAACATATGCAGAAAAATCCCCAAGGCAGGCAGCATCGTTGACTACACATCTGAGGTTGAACTTCAGCAATGACACTAAATCAACCCCAACACCCTTTTAACCTTTTATCCATCTCTCTGTCATCACAGCTACTCTGTATACATCTGTTTTCATGGCTGTCAACTGCACTGGGGCAGCCTATAACGCCATTAGCAAAGACAGCGCATGGACTGCCTCTCCTATAAATTAAAGAAGCCCTTGGCTTGCCCTGTCCGTTATCTAATGAACAGAGGAACCATAATAACGACAAACCTTTCATTGATCATTGTGCTCATGAAGGACAATATCAGCAGGGTCTCCAATCCATGGACGCCCTTCTCTCCATTGAAACTTGATTCGTAGCTTCCCATTAGCATCTACTCCAACCACCTCACCTCTACTCGCATGAGTCTCCATCCCCCATCCCCACCGAGGTGCCACCAGCCCATCTCTGATCTTCACCTTATCCCCAATTTTAAATGCTCTAATTCTTTCCATTTCCAAGGCCTTGCAGAGCCATAGCCTATCCAAAAAGCAGAATTCAACCCAAAGATCTCCATCTTCTATGTGGTGTACTACCCCAATACTTGAATGAGAGACATCCCCCCACTGGTGTGTTGGGTTAGACACGTTCTCCCTAACCCTGACCCAGTCACCAATTTGGATTTCCTTTTCTTCCACAAGGTCAACTTCTGAAGGATCAAGCATCCAAGATTTTGACCCCGCTGGTGTGTAGATTCTTAGTTTGCCATCTGCATCAATTGCTGATATAGTTCCGACACTTGCATGACTATGACCTGACCAACCAAATCTTGGCTGCTTCACAGAGTTCCTAACTCTAACACGCTGACCAACTAAGAGTTTGTTTACTTTCTCAAGATGGCTGCAATATCCCGTCCACTGGTCCTGCTCTCCACAAAAAGCGACAAAAACATTTCCATCCCACTTATCGCCTTCATAACTCATTCCTTGCACAACTCCAATGCTACCTGGCCCTACAGATTTCCAACCACTTGCAATCTCTCTCAACTTGACCCACTCTGCGACTTCAAATGTTGGCTCTATCTCGAGATCTGCAGGATCTCCTTTCCAGAGACATTGCAAACCGAAAAATGCAACCCTAACTTCTCCATCAGCATTAACGCCAGTAATAACACCTCGAGAATCTGGATTAGTGCCTCTCCAGCCCCATCTTGGTTCTACCAGACCAGACCTAAACCTAACATGCTGCCCAATTCGAAATCCAGAAACCTTTTCAATGTCAGTGTAATGAGTCATTAGGCGTCCTTTGCGGAAACAGCATGCAAGCTCTAAATAACCAGTGTCTTGAACACTATGTACAACTGCTAAACTTTCTTTGCCTATGATGTACCAATCATAACTGGGTCTAGTTCCCAGGCTTGGTTTTGAACGTACCCAATCACCTACATCAAATCCTGAAAGTCTTTCTGCATCTCCAGGAGAAACCTTCCATAAACTGTCTCTCCCAGCAACCCTAACCTAGAAAGCATCAAAGGTCAGCAATTCATTAAAATTATAAACTAAAGAATTGGAAGTCAGTTCAAAGTTCACTAGATTTTATGCTAAATAATAAGGTCAATAGATGCTCTCCAACAAATTTACAATGAGACAGGCAGTGCAAGCTTACATTTAGAGCACCATCCATGTCGATTCTCGCAATCTTCCCAACCGTTGCTGGTGTCTCATTGGACCATCCAAGTCTAGGCTGAGAAACAGATGGCAAAACATGAATTTCCTGTCCAACTTCGAAAGGCGGCACCTTCTCCACATCTGTCACTGAACAAGAGAAAGGCTTGCTACGGAAGCAAAAAGCAATGCCAACATCACCATCTTCTTCCAAACTGTGGATTATACCTACGCTATTCCTTGTGATGTCCTCCCAACCATATTTGGGTGAGGGAACTGAAGCTTTTACTCTTACCCAGTCACCTACCTGTTAATGGCAGAGAACAGAAAAATTATTGAGAACACTATCTACACCTACATTACATCCCACAACTTGATCCTTTTTCTTCCATTCTCATGGTCTCATCTCCCCAACCCCCAAACAAGAACGAAACTTCCTAATCACCAACACCCGCATCTAGTATCCTCATTAAAGAACAAAATATTGATCAATTCCATGTATTACCTTGAAATCTTCCACCTTCTCCATGTCCGAAGGATCTGCCTGCCACGGGATGGGCCGATTGGGAATTTCTATGATCAACAGACCATCAGCCTCTATATCAATTATTTTTCCTACACTATGATGTGTTTCACCGCCCCAAGCATATCTTGGCTCAGCAACAGTGCGCTTCACACAGACCCTATCAGCAATCTGTGAAAAGGTACAGAATGCAGAATTCAACAATTGAACTGGATAATGGAAATTCGATATAGATATTCCCTCAATTTCATTTTGTTTGGCGATGTTTGATGGGGCACGTCCCATGACATTTATATGACTAAGAGCATATCATCAACGACAAAATGTGAAGTTTAAAGTGAAAAACGTTTAGGGTGCCATTCTTTTTGCAAAGAAAAAAAACTAAAGAGAAGAGTCATAGGGAGTAATAAACTACAGGGCATCAGTACAGCCAGTGTACAATATGTCTTACTCTGAATGGTTCAACAGGTTCAACCTCTTCTGGCTCACAATGCCATGGATGAGGAAGGTAGCTAAGTTCCACCATCAGACTGTTGTCTGGTCTAATACAGTACACTACACCAATGCTTCCTGGTGTTGCAGATCCAAATCCATGTTTAGCTGTTGTAAGTGTAGGACGAATGCGAACCCAATCTCCAACCTTGAATTCCTCCACACGTTCCATTTCTGCAGGATCAGCTTTCCACCCTCTAGATGCTCCAGGAAACCCAACACGAAGCACCCCGTCATCATCTACACATAAAACAGTTCCTATGCTGTCATGGGCATGGCCACGCCAACCAAATCTGTAGCAAAAGCAATGTTATTATTAGCTATTACAAAATGCTAATGTTTTCCTGAGTCAGCTTGAAACATTTCAACTAACACCTGGCTGCAAACGACATTCATGAGTCATCACCAGAAAAGCTAAGCAGCATTTGGCAAGACAGAACTAAGAAAGAGGAAACTTCATTTATCTTATAAGTGATGCAATTTTTTGTTTCTCTATACTATATTTAAGCTGTTTATACCTTCGAATCTCTTCATATTTTTCTTCTAAATATTTAAGTCAATGAGTGAGGCCAAACTTAAAACATTTCAGCTTAAACCTGGTCGTAAGGGACATTCATATATCATCTCAAGATAAACTAAGCAGCTATTGGCAAGGAAAAAGCTAGGAACGAGGAAGGTTGGGAAATCGTACGATTATAATGTATTTTTGTCACTTCTGCTACTTTATTTAAGAGATAGATTTCTCTTTCTATACCCCAAAATTTCTTCATTAGTATTCAGTTTATTTCACTCAGAAAGATCTACTTATGAGCTATAAATTCCATTTATTATTTATCTATTTAAGACTCAAGGCATCTGTTTCTTGGACCACTAAGTTATTGCCATGTACTGCATCTGAGTCATCATAACTAATTAAAGAAAAAATTGGTTATTACATACATGAATCATTACTATATAAGGAACTCATACCCTATTTGACCATAACGATAGCAAGAAATTCCATTATACATACATAGCTAAGTATTTATGAGACATTACAAAAGCCAAACTCAGCACCAAGAGGCGGGAAGGGCAGGCTAAAGTAACAACAGTAACTCGCAGTTAAGCAGACCCATGCAATTTTTCTTCTTAAAACAGTAAGATTACAGAAATAAGAGGGAATGCACTGAACCATTCCTAGGGTAATATCTTCATGGAGAAAAATTGCATGGTTCAACAAATCAGTCAGATATGAGGCCTTGATTGTCAATTCCAAAGGCGTACATGGTTCCGCTCCAGAGAAATATATGATCCACCCCCCATCCCCTCTCCGGGACTTGTGCCAAAATATTCTAGCTCGAGAAAGAGAGCAGAAAGGACATAAGAAGCACATCACTATAAATACAACGTAATAACAGTTTTATGTCGAACCTTGGTTCTTTCACATCTGCCTTGAGCTTCACATGTTGCCCCCTGTCCAGTGGAATCACTTTTACAACTTCATCTACTAATACTTGAGCCTCCCGGCATACTTGAGCCTCCCGGCCCTCCCCAGAGCAAAAGGACACGATGAGATTGTCTCTGTCAAGGACATTTTGAACAAAACCAACACTCTTATGTCTAGCACCTTGCCACCCATAAGTTGGTGTCACAATGCTTCTCTTGAATTTAACCCAGTCCCCTACTTCATATCTGAATAGCATATGAACATGCATATCTTTAAAATATCATACCCAATCAACAAGCAATTTACATTTATTATAAAATAGTGACAAAATCGCAACAGATAAAATCGTTATGCTTACACTGTGTGAGATAGACGGACCCCCTTCTCCCTAAGTGCCTCTATCAAATCTTCTGAAATCCATTCACGAGGAAGAGCCTCCAAATAGTCGCATAAAGTTTTTCCACTGCAACAATAGACATTGAATTCAATGTCAAGCTCAGATACAAGAGTGTAAATTCATTCCCCATGATAACATAAACCATATGAAGGAGTGGCACGGGCTAATTGAAACTTGCCTGTGATTCCTAACTTCAACAGCAGCATCAGGATACCTGAGCATAACTACAATCCATTCAAGATTTTCACGTATCATATTAGCAGAGAATGCTGCTACATGGAAAGCATTATCACCTTCATCATCCTGATATCAGGGAGAAATACAAAATTAGCTAAAAGTGGAATATTAGAAAAGAAATATCGACAAGTATTGAGAGCAAGAAAATATGTCATGAGCAAATGGAATACAGAGCCATGACCAGTATGGTTGAAACTATAATTTCCATTGAGGTGCCTACATATGTGAACGAGCTTCACTAAAACAATTTGCAGAAGTAAATTTTCAGTGAGGTCATTCATTTTTTGAATAGGAACCTTATGAGAAAAAGTTATATGACCATGAACTACAAAACTCAGCAATTTCTCAAGTTCGGGGTGTATCTGCTGAAGATTTGCACATCCAAACTCTAAGTGAAGAACTTTCTCAAACTTTGCAGTTATCAAAGTCCAGCAACGTTCCAACACACAATGCATTTTATTAATGATGACAGCACCATCAGGTGCAGATATGTACAGAGCAAAAGCCAGTCCTTTTATAATTGCAAGGAATTGTGGAATACTAACAAAGCATGTAATATCAAATATATTCAGTAAATTATAGTTGAGCTCCGGTAGAGTTTTTCTCTCTCCAAAAGTATAACAAAGTTAACTTCAGAGCTACCATTATGATTTATGATTGTCGTTTACATTTAATACTTCTTCTAATTACTTATGTGCTTTTATTTATCTTGCATTACATTCAACTCATCCTGTTCCCCAAAGGAGGATACATAGGAAAACTCTAATCATCTATTATTTCCAACCCTAAGGTGAAATCACACTCTGATAATAGATACCTAAGAACGGACTTTATAAGGAATCTGCTAGATTAGTTTCTTTTTTAATGACAAGGGAAACCAGCAGTCGCTACCCTTTGGGTGCGCACAGGGCAAAACCCCCTCTCCTATGCAATAGCTCGCAAACCACACATAAGAGATAACCCGCACTAGGCAAGCCCGGTGCGACGAGCTCGACCCAGAAGGCAAACCCCTTGCTTTCGCTGGCAAGGGGTTTCGAACTTGAGACCTCCAACATGGAAGTCCCAAGCTCAAACCACTGGACCACCCGAAGGGTATCTACTAGATTAGTTTAAAACGGTAAGACCTAAATTTGTCACATTTGTCCCATGGTAAGATAATTTTACATACTGCAATGTAACTACAAAAGAAACTTGTATTCACGCACTCCACAAACTTCTTCTCTTCTCTTATTTTCTTATAGTACCAAAGCAATGTATAACTTCATCAAGGTTTAACATCAAGAAGTCAACATCAAGCTGCTGGAAGCCTGTTAAGACCATAACCAATTATGTAGTCATAAATTAATGAAATTCTCAAAGTCATGAAAAAAAATCCTCCTATTTGATTTGGTGTTAAAAGTTATGCAGTCGACAAAAAAACATTGGGTTTCCAAAAATGTTATCTGCCCATCTAATACATGTTGGAAAGAACACTAGCCATGCTCCGCCTAAACTCTTAACTCAAGCAATATGTACGAAAATATGTGAACACCTTATTCTTTACCTTAGTCCTGACTATGCCAACAAATTTCAGGTGTCCTTCCCTTTCTCAGGTGCAAAGTACACAACTGGCTGGAGTGTTATTCTTATCCACAAATTTCTCTCTTTTCTGTTTTCTTTCTTTTCACTCTCTTTTCTTAATTTGTAATTATTTATTTGAGGAGGCAAGCAGGGATTTGATAGGCTTATACTCCAAGGAGGACAACAAAAATGATAATTCCAGGTTAATTTCAAGCAAATTAAGCGGCCCAGATGTAGAATGGACCAAAAGAAAATATCATATATACTATTAGGTGTGATAAAAAAAAATACCATCACCGCAAAGATAAAACAGAAAGTTCCCAGAGAAAAGGAGCCAAAAGACAGCTCAATATATCTGTATCTAGTGATTGATCCAAAAAGTGTCAATTACAGACCTGAATATTACAATTTGCCCCTGCAGACAAAAGCAATCCGACACAAGACTTTGCACCTCTATTCAATGCCACGTGAAGAGGTATTGTATTATTCACATTCTTGATGTTTACATCAACTCCTGCATCGAGGATGATCTAAAGAAATTTGGAAGTTTGTGAGACAACAAAAATTATAGTGTATAAAAGATATCACAATGAAAAAGAACCCTCACTTAACTACTGTGCAGAACTAAGAATTTAGTCTCTTGGCAGTAAAGGCATGCACTGTCTGACAAGGACATTAAGACATGTATAGTTTAAATAACGGGGGCCCAACAGAATAGACATCAGATCACTTCTGCACCAATTCTTTTATATATCATCGATCTATCAAAATTAGATTAGAACTACTGATCTTCATCCTGTATGAACTCTCCCGACATAACTTGTTAACAAAAAGCTGTTCCGCTGGAAGCAAGGGTTAAGTGGAGCATTATAAGATCATGTCTAATATGAAGTTTCGGTCCTTATAGAAATAATTCTATATACCTTTATATCTGTACCAATGAGAGCAACAGAACAAACAAAATATCTTTTTTTCCTAACCAAAAATCATTAGAGGTGTCCTGAAGACTGACATGAGATCAGCGAAAAATGTAACCTAACTGACGATAAAATGAGTGTCACTGTCCAGCCGAAGCATGATTTGGATAAATAACCTAAGATTTATCTTTTTTCTTCTTCCAAAATTGTACTTGTCAAATTCAAGTACATATCAGCATACCTTGACCAACTCAACATCATTTATCATAGCAGCAGTGTGCAAAGCAGTTCGAAAATGTTGTGTGTCTTGTGCAGCTGGATCTGCTCCAGCAGCTAAAATTAATCGTACCAGTTCTCTCCCCTCTACAAAAGTAAACAAGATTACAGCAATGACAACCAAGAACATGTACAGCTAGTAAAAAGGAAGTAAAATAAATAAATAAGAGGACTACCAACTGTTATATCTTGTAAAACAACTATATTTATGTTCATCAATGCAGAAAGATCGTCAACCTACCTGCTTCACGATCCTTCTTTAAGGCTGCTGCCATGCACAGTGCGGTACCAACAGGACTTGGAATGTCAATAGCATCGGTGATATCTTCAATAGATGCAAGTTCCACCCACCTCTTGACAACAGCAACATTCCATGTCGCAATGCATGTGTGTAGTGGCCTGAAGAAGGAAAGACACAAAATATGCACCATGTAGAAAAGGGAAAGAGAAACCCCATAAAGATAAATACAGTTAAAACATAATAGTGATACTTCAACAGTTAAATCAATTATAAAGCACCTTCTAAATACATATAACGAGGTGACATCAAAGACCTTTAAAAAAAATTAAATACGATTAGTCAGCTCCAACAATTTACTTCAAGATCCATTCTTAACTTAAAGATGCCACAAATTCAATTTGATTTCCATCTAAAACAACATTAAGTCAAACGAGTGGACCACAAAATCTTTTTTGCAAAAGAAGGCCACAATTTTCCTAGTAAACTTTGAGCTCTTTTCTTCATGATTTCCCTTGTTATATATACATATTCACTTTGAAAGAATTGACAAATCTGACTGACATAAGAGTCCTAAAGGAAAATAACTTAGAAGAATTCAGCAAGTGATACTCTATCCCTTCGGAGACAAACATTCCGAAACTTGTACTTTTCATCTGCAATTCCCACAACCACAATGATTCCCTTTTCATTCTGTTTTCCTGTGCTTTGATTTAAGATATATTTTGCAGTGTTTTTTTGAAACTGGTAACTTTATTTTTTGCATTTTTCTCTATTCTTTTATTTTAATCTTCTTTTCCAACATTCCTAGCTATAGGGTTCCCCCCATCTAGATTTTTTTTTCACAAAGCATTTCAAAGAATGAATAGGAATCACATTTGAACTTACGTCAAATTTTTGGAGTTCAAGATACTCATTGATTTACAGCCTCCATTTTCAAGTATGATCTTAGCACAGTCCGTATATTTCTTAGCAACTGCTCGATGAAGCACCGATTCGCCTTCATCATCAACAGCATTTGGATCAGCCCCAGCCAATAATAATTCCTGTTGCAAGGAAACATAGGTACTAACATGATGAGTAACAACGAACAGATATTCTATTCAAAAGAAGGACAAAACAACAGCATCCTATAAACATCCTGTCTTCTCTTTTTTTCCTTTTGGCGGGGGAGTATTGAAGAGAGACAGAATCGGCTTGCCGAGGACAACCTTGGAGATTTGAAATACAAAGTTGGGAGTTCCACCAGTGAACAAGCATGAATTTCAAATTGGACTATGGAATCTCTTTTATTTTATTTTGTTCACTTTTTTTATGGCAGAAGGAGTGGAGGAGGTGTGCCAAGTAGGGCAAGGACAAGAGGACGAATGAGAAATTGAACCTGCACCCCCTTGGAAGCCTTTTACTTTTTTAATCTAAAATAGTACTTATCTCTTTAATAGTACTTATCTCTTTAGTAGCCTGACTTTCCATTTGTCCCCCACATTTCAGTTTTAGCCTAGCATCTTTCTCAACATACACACAGAAGGACAAAAAGACCTACACGCATGCAATCTGGTTGGCCATGGTATGCACAGACATGAGCAACGGATGGACCAAGGCCCTCTCTAAGTCTAGACCTGACATTGGCATGCCTCCTGATAAGAGCACGAACACATTCAGGTGATCCAGCCGCAAGAGCAAACACAAGCGGTGGATCACCATCTTTGTCTAGGACATCCACATTTGCCTGCGAGCATTCCAAAATGGCCTCAACAAGTTCCACACTTCCTCGTCTACAAGCAAGGTGGAGAGCAGTTTGCCCATCAGGATTTTGTGCCTCCAGTACGGAGCGTAAAGAGGTAATACTTTTTCCTGAAACAGTTTTCGCTAGCAAGTCTCTGCATGCAGAAGGAAAAAGGAGATGAAGTACATAGAAAAGAATTCTTAGGATAACTACCAAAGTTGCAAAAAGAGGACACAGGGAACAATGTTCCAGAAACTTCTTGAAGGAATATGTGATTAGTCACAAGTAACCTCTGTAAATTCCCTTCCCAAATTTGAAAATCTTAATGACCTGATATCTACTACTTTTTTCTTTTACATTTATGAAACTTTTCCTTTCAAATTTCTGGTAGTTTCTCGATTAATTCTGTAAATTCCCTTCCCAAATTTGAAAATCTTGATGACCTGAAATTTTCTCTTTTTTTCTTTTACATTATGAAACTTTTTCTTTCAACTTTCTGGTAGTTTCTCGATTAATTTTGCAAAATAGAATATCATGCTACTAAGAAACACATAAAGACTTACCGAACGCCATTCACATTGCCTTCAGAGACAAGTCTGTGTAGAAGACTGGGATCATCAAGAGAAACCTCTGAATGATATGCCGCAGGAGGTACTACACCATTCGTTCCCAAGTACTGCAAGTTACTGCATTTTTAACATATAATAATCAACACTTAACTGAGTGGCCAATGATTAAACTCGAAAGAAACTGCAAAACATTAATAATTAACAATCAGAATAAAGAACACACAGTGCACTGAGGCAGCCTCTATTTAAGAAGCAAGACAACTAAGTATTGAATGCTACCTTCCAACAGCTAAATCATGTTTATATGACAATCCTGCTACAAAATATCAGCTTAGCTAAATTTTCTTACTTATCAGGGCTGGCAGGAGGGCTTCGAGGGATCTCTTGCAAGTGGCGAAGAAATGTGGCTAACATTGAACTAAAGGTTGGTCTCTTGGAAACCTTGAACTGCAGACACTCACCAATCATCTTCCACAACTCTGGTGGTATTCCAACACCCACTACACTTGCATATTGAGGAGGTTGTCTCCTTGCCTTTATAACAGAACGATAAATTTCCTCTGAACTTAAGCCAGCCCAGCTGCATAAGAATGACAAAGGGTGCTCAAAGTAAATCAAACAAAATAGACGAGAAGCTGCTAAAGAAATATAAGTTGTCACTTACGGAATAGAACCAGTGCACATTTCCACCAATGTGCAACCAAAGCTCCAGGCATCTGACTCTGGAGATATACCAATGGCACCATCCCAGAAAAGATTAAGTGATTTCTTTACAGGCTCCCACGCTTCTGGAGCAGTGTAGTTTGGGCTAAGCATTGTACAATCCATGCAAGAATGAGTTATTGTGGACTCACACTCCAATCGAGCTTTCCTACAGGCAGGCTTCTTTAAAATTGCAGGAAGCCCATAATCAGATACCACAGCATGACCATTTTCATCTAAAAGAAGATTGGACGGCTTAATATTCATGCAAACAATACCAGCTGCATGAAGTTCAGCCACCCCACGCGCAATGTCTGCTCCATATCTGCATTTAAGATGGGATAATACATCAAGGTTAGGAGATACATGAAACACCATCCTCAGAGTACACATAGAAAAATGACTAGTTTCTGTAAATTGGACTCCAATGAGGAGTCTGGGGAAGAGTTGGAAGGGGATGAAGAAAGAAAGTACTGGGTGGAATTGAACCCTTGCTGACTCTCTAGAGCATCTGTAAGCTAGAGTCTGATAAGCTTCAAAGTTTGAAATTTTGATTCAACCAACAAAAATTCTAGATAGTTACAACATATCCAACCAAATTCATTTCCTTATCATTTCACCCTTTCAGTTATGGAGGATGAAAATGATCATAATTAAATTGGAAGAATACTGGTGATTGGTTTAGAATCTCCAGAAGAGCTCCCATATGATAGAAGTGCAAAAAGGATTTGTAAATTAGTAACTTATCCAACTGAGTTTGTCACCACTATTTCATACAAAAGCTTCTAAAAACCTTTTGGCTGAGTCTTGCACTTCTATGGAGAACCTTCCCCCTATCTTCATGCTCGCTACTAACAAACAGGCTTGGTTACAATTTATCTCACCATTAACACACATGTAATTGTGAACTCTTGGACATCATCCTCAGAAGACTGAATTATTATTAGGAAAATACCTCTAGTCCTACAACAGCTTACATCACTCACTGATTCTCCCATTTGAAATGGATCCAATGATGACTTCTTCTATGTCAAATCTTACTAAAAATGACAAATTCTGCACAATGAAGGGTGGAAATCTTTGTCATGGCCCATGGCAACCCTTTTGTTGTAAGAGATGCCTCCAAATTCTATTTGTAACCCAGCACTTATAAGATGTCCCTACTTTTTCCTCTTTTCATAAATACAACAGAAGCTGTCCTTGGGCCTTATTTGCGAAAAAGTGTGGGGAAAAGATACTTAGCATTACATGAGCAAAAGAATAAAAAAGGGACTGTCAACCCACTTTCATAATACAGTGAAGAGCTAACACCTTTGGCTAGTTTTGCACTTCTTTTCCTTCCCCTCCAAGAACGGGAATGGATATAGAAGATTCATATAGCCAAACCAAACTAGTATGGAAGAGGTATAGTTAATTGGTTTTTGACTCTCTTTTTTGTTACAGCCTGCAATGTCATTCTCCATCCAAGCAGGTTGCTTCTTGGATGAAATGTGAACTGGCCAATATGGGGCAGAAGTTGAAAATGGTAGCTCACAGTCACTTCCCCTTGTGTACTTCGTTCAACCAAGTAAATGGAAGATGATCGCCCTTGAGCTTCAGTTCAACGGTTCAGAAGCAACACATGAAGTGTAGATTAAGTGCAGGGTCGAACTTTGCCATGGAAAAAACCTAGTAGCTAAGTTGGAAGATGAGTAGAGAGCAGGTCCATACATCCCAGAGTTTCAAACCTACTGATACCTTACAAAGTGGGGTTGGGTCGATAAATGAGGTCACAGGTAATTTCTCCAATATCAAAAGAAGAAATGAAAGATGATTTAAATATTATTTTTTTATGACAAGGGAAACCCACAGCCGCTACCCTTTGGGTGCACACAAGGTAAAACCCCCGCTCCTATGCAATAGCTCGCAAACCACATAGAAGAGGTAACCCGCACTAGGCAAGCCCGGTGCGACGAGCTCGACCCAGAAGGCAAACCCCTTGCTTTCGCTGGCAAGGGGCTTCGAACTCGAGACCTCCAACATGGAAGTCCCAAGCCCAAACCACTGGGCCACCCCGAAGGATAAAGATGATTTAAATATTACCTAACCTATATCCATAATGTGACATTTGAATTTCAGCGCAGCCTTCTTTTTTGGAAAAAAGAAGTGCATGCGGAAGGGACCGAAGAGTTTGTGCAGTCCACTAACTCTCTTGCACCTTAATTATGTACATGTAAATCTATTAGATCTTTGCGCATTATAGAATTCTGCTCTCTTCGTGATTTTGGCAGTATTTCCAAAGTTCTTCCCATTCCAATAATGAACAATTCAGGCAATCAATGGAAGAAAAAAAGAAGAGCCGCGTTTTTCTGTAAGGATATTAATTTTATTAATAAAGGGAAAGTCTCCTGTATACAAGCAGTATAAAGTGGAAATATACAATAACTGCTCTAGGTTTATTCATGACAGAAGCCAGGGATACCATGAGCATCAGGACAACAGCAAGCATTTACAAGACAAACATATTTCAACCCCCATTCAGATGTCTAGCGACCAAGCCAAACCCCTTAGATGGCCAATCAAGCACAAGTTAAGTGTGCACTACGCGGATGAAACTTTGCCATGACAGTCATAATTTCCCCTCATACCAGCAACCAATGGCCTTGGAAGAAGATGTTCCAAACAAAGTGCCATGTTTTACCGGGATAGCTGCCCACAATGCATGTTTCACTCAGACTAATCTGCAAAGGAGGCTTTATCACTTTTCCCCAGATTAAACCTATGTGGAAAAGCTAGTGGGGACATTGATCAGCTATTTCCGCTCTGCCTTAAACCGCCACAGCGTGGGACTTCTCTTACAAATTTTTGAACTTCATTGAACCATGCACAAGTCAGTCAAGGATCTTATGTAATGCTGGAACACAAGGAAACTGGACAGAGGAAAGATCTGGAGCACTATTCCACTCAACATTTTGTGAGTAATCTGGAGAGAAAGAAACAACAGATCCTTTGAAGGAAAGGCTGACACTGTAAAATGGTTTAAATATAGGTACTAATACCACTTAGTTATACGGTGCAACTTCAAGAATGTATATGATATAGATATTTTCTTAAATTTCCTAGCTGGACAAATTTTTGTAACCCCTCCCTCTCCCCAACTTCAACCTCAGCTCTATCTTAGTGTTGTCTTTGTCCATCATTTATTTTGAAAAAAAAGAGTGCGCATTCCATAAGCAAAGCACAATAAGGCATTCTTATACTGGTCTCTGGTTCCTGCTTGTATTTTGTGGTACTTATGGATAGAGAGGAACAAAAGGTGTTTTGATGGCATCCCTGCTCCCATTTCCTCTCCTAAGGCTAGATGTTTGATTAGTCTTTTTAGTTGGGTAAACCACTCCCCTGTAATTACAGTTGAATCTTTCCTAGAATTTATCAGATCCATAGGTCTATGTTGATAGTTGTGATAGCTTTTTTTGCCTTCCAGGGAGCTGATAATCTCTTTGTAATGCTTGCATCTTCTTGATGCTTTTTGTTAAAGACATCCTTCTTATTTCATCCAAAAATAAATAAATAAAGACATTCTTATACACAATCCACACTTCTTTTATATTCTTAAGAATCCCCACTTCTTTGTGCCTAAACCTCCTTTAAATTACTTGAAAAAACTAAGGGGCATGGAGTGGAAGAACCTCACATGATACAGAAGCATTGTTTGATAACATCGAACCCTAAGATTTCAGGTGAAATTCACTTATTATGTACCAAATTGATGTTTTCCTGATCAAAAGGTTCACTGAATATTAACCATGTCACCTGTCCGGGTATGAAATTTAAATTTCAACCATGATGGTTATAACGCATTTAAGCATTTTCAGATTGGTACAGTTCTTTTTAAAAAAAACTGGTAACTCAGATTGGTGCAGAATTCTCAGACGACTGGGTATGATTTGTGAGAACAATGTCTTGGTGTAGGTTCACAAATTCATATATAAACTTGTGTACCAGTGTTCTCGTTCCCCACCATACCAATGAACTTATCATTTATCAAAAATAAATATCAACGTCTTAGTGTGGCCTAATGGTCAATGAAGTGGGATAAGCCATGAAAGACCAAGGTTTAAATCCCACCAGAAAGAAAAAATACCACATGATTTCTTCTGTCTACTGAAGCCTTGGTGAGTATAGTTACCCAATACCTCAGTTGAGGGAAGGTTACAAGTATTTGGTGATTAGTCAAGTTGTGCAAAAGTTATCTGACACCTTTATTACCTATACCAGCATCTTAGTGGCTATGTTATTAGAATAGTAATGCTTATCTAAGCGTTGAAAATTTCTTTTATCCAGGAATTTTCCTGCAAAGACAATCTCAAGCAAACAATAAGGCCTTGGACTACTGAATTATCTCAAGTGCGATAGTAAGTTTGTCATACACTTAAAAGTTAGCTCTCTTTTACTTCTTGATTTATAACCATTTTTTGGAAAGAAAGATTGAGAAAAAAGTTTCCAACTTTGTACAGCTGTTCCACAAATATAAAAGGGAAGGTGATAAAAAAAAATCCAAACAATGGTTGGCGGTTGATTTTCAGGAGCAGCCTCAATGATTCACTGAACAATGCCAGTTTGGAGATAACAAGGAATATTCATTGATCTGGGCAGCATGCAATGATGGAAAGTTCACAGCCAGAAGATGCTATCTATTACTGAAACAAAAGGAATCGTGTTGCACAATGGCCTCGGAAAGCAACATGGAAGTCAAAGGCACCTGTTAAAGTTACTTGTTTTGCATGGGTTGCAGCAAAAGCTTGCCCTACTCAGGGAACTTACAGAAGAGAGGAATCACTCTTAGTAATAGATGTTATATGTGTGAAGAGGAGTCGGAGACAGTAAAGGATCTATGATTCACTCCGAGGTAGCAAGACTGTGTTGTGAGCTCTTTTCAAACATGTCTGGTGTCAAGTGGGTAATGCCTCCTGATGTTAAGAGCTTATTGAAGATATGGCAACATCAAGAAGTGATAAAGTAAACAATATGTTTGGAGCACAATCCTTTTTGTGTTTTATGGACAATAAGATTGGAAAGATATAGGATCTGCTTTGAGGGGAAAAGACAACATATATCCAGGACCAAGAATAGATATCTATTAAATGTGTATTTTTTGTGTAAAAGGAGTATTATGGCAAGTATGGAGCAAAATATGGACTTAATAGAAGAGACATGAGATATGCAGTAGGCATGTTAGTGATTGACATTGTTTTTCAGTAGTTTGTACCTTCTTTTAATAAAAGCTTACCTTATCCCAGTGTTATCAAAGGCACGCTTTAAGCGTGCTTAAGCCCTGAAGCGAGGCTCAAAACGTGTTGAGCGCTTCGCTTCGCTTTATGTGCGCTTCAGTGTCGTCATCAGGTTCTAAGTCCAACGTTTCCTTGCCAATGAGCCTCTTATGAAGAAGTGAAACTAAATAATTGATATTTCACTTTATCATAAAAAAAAATCAATTTCTTTGGTAATATATTTGTCATTCATGTTTATAATTATTAGTCTTGGACTAAACATATATATTTGTATTCTTTTCTCCCTTTGCGCCTTTTATCATTAAAGCCCATACTTTATTTGCGCTTAAAGCCCCCACGGACCTTAGAGTTTTTTTGCGCTTTTCGCCTTTGATAACACTGCCCGGAAAAAAAAAGTAGTAATGTTTATTTGGAAGTTGTTCTTAAAATTCCATTCTTTGGTTCCAATATAATATGGTCAACCTTATATCATTTGGTTCAAAATAGGAGCTCTAAGTCTCTATTGCTTAATATATTTTCTAGAACTCTTACAAACACTTTCAGGACATTAATAATTTGAAATGTGCATCTCATACCTAATGCAACAGATGAGAAGTGTCATTACACTGACTGACTAACACGTGGTATAAGTAGCCGATATAATCGCCACTGAGGCGATGCTGGCAATGCTACTATTTTTCCCATTCTTGGTATCTTTTATCTACAAATTCATGTATTTACTCAAAGTTTGAGTATGTGAAAAATAGGGTGCAAGATAGTGACAAAAATTCAGCTCTTGACGAGCATTACAAAGCACGTGTGATAGATTGAGGATGTGAAAGTTTTCCCATAATTTAGAGTTCTAATTACACACAAATTCCAGTTTTTTACCTCCAAAATCTGGAACAAGAAAATCAACAAGGTAGACCAAACGGAATAGGAGTAACCCTCATTCCAAGACACAAGAAAAAATCAAAACTTTTACCTCAGAATTTGCTCAAGTGTGAGCCGCCCTTGGTTCCGCTGCATCTCCGTCTGTACTGATCCTTTACACCTATCCATAATCAAGCACAAGCTTCTTTCCAATTTGGTCACACCATGGAAAGCACACACATTTCTACACCACATAGACTCCCTCCTCAACCTCTCCAACTTCTCTTGCACCCACACCACATCCATTTCCTCTCCAACTCCCACCTTCTTCACCGCCACTTTATGCCGACACCTCCCACGGCTACCGCTGCTTCCACCAGAAACAGTTGCCGCCCACATCTCCACTCCAGGCCTCATAGACTCACCCCCTATCCTCCTAATCAACTTAACTTCCTGATGCGAACCCACCTCTATCCTCCCACCCCCACACCCTGAGCTCGAAGCTGCTCGGGCACCATGCCTCCGCCTTGAATCATTCTCCTCATCTTCAGCATTCTCATTAAAACCCCTCTCATTTTCCTCTTCTTCATCCTCATCGTCGCTCGAATACCTGGAGTCCCGGATTAAGGCTAGGATCGCGTAGTTCTTCTTAAGGGCAGTAACAGAGTTTCCGACAAGGGATACATGGCGGCACCTGGGACACGATAAGCTAGTATCTGGAGAAGCGGAGAACATTCTAGAAAGACACTCCCTGCAAAACCCATGACCGCATTGGAGCAGTAAAGGGCAACGCTCCTCCTCGTCATACCTATTCTGACAAACTGAACAACAAGGTACTCTCATAATACTACAATCAAACAAAGAATCAACAACTATAAAAAAAAAAAACGCCTCAGAGAAATTGAGATTGTCGAATCCCGGTCAGATTGATAAATGGGAAAATTGAAGTAGGTACAGATATGTACTTGCAGATCCACGGAGAAACAAGAATGTAGAGAGAGAAAGATTAAGGGTTTTAGAGAGAGAAAATGGAAGGTGGGTGGGGTTAATAGTTGAGTTGAGGAAGAAGACGGAAGCTTTACTGACGAATTTTTGTTTCTTTTTTTTTTTATTTTCAATCTCCCCTGTTAATGCCCGGGAAATTTTTATCTACGTACAAATACTGAATCGCAAAGTACAACTTCCTTAATGCACGCTTAGGTCTCTCGGAATAAATCCTTGCTAATGAACAGTGTACTTACCCTCCCGTTAGTTTAAAACTATCGAGAACAGTTTCCCCATCTTTCAACTTAACATTTGTGATTTGACCTACTGATTTAAGCACAAATAGGTTTAGATCAATCGCAATTCATCATCATCTCGCGCCTCCAATTGATGTCGGGTGGTAAAAACCTCCGCATATATTATTTGTGAAATGATATTAGGTATGTTGCTATTATATCTTAAGTGGACTTACCATAACATTACATAGTGAACCTATGACAAAAATTTTAAAATAAAATATTAAGTTACTGTAATTAAATTGAATTGATTTTATATATATAACTTGTACTTCCATTTTAAATTTGATAAATAAATTATCAAAGTTTTCATTAGCCTTGATGGTTGCTTTACAGAGGAGGTTTGTGTAAGCATATAGAATAATTACTAGAAGGTAATCCATTACTAGGAGCTCAAATTCAAATTGAGGAAGAAGAAATCTCAACTATCTCATCAAATTTCCATGATTTTTATTTTATATATTACTTTTAAATTTTAATTATTTATATATAAATCATTAAAAAAATTGTAATTAATGCACTAAAGTATTGCATAGAAGTCTATATTATAAACCATTTTCTTTTATAATTGTCCTGACCAAGCAAAATCGTATGTGAAAAAGTTGAGGTGCTTTGACTAATAAAAAGTTTGACATATGACGGTATTTCTAGTAATTTTATTTATTAACATTTGGCTTTCGACTATTGCTATACCCACACGTTTTTTTGTCCTACTAGTTGAGTGTAGTGCAAAATTATTTGTCTAAACATGCATCCCAATATGTATTTGTTTCGTACGATGGAATTTTATTTTATTTTTAAAATAAAGTGATTTTTTTTAGTTTTATAGGTAAACAGAAAAGGTTATCTTAAAGTATGTGTATAATTTAGATAAATAATGTGAGAAAAAGGGTGGAAAGTAAGGGTGTGGGAGGTGGGGATTGGGATATGAAGCTAAACGTAAAGATGAAGTGTGTTAAAGAATCAGAATAACACAAACCATGTGAAATATCACTAGTGAAACTTGTCTTTAATACTTTCATTATGATATAATTTTCCCAAAATTTCAAAAAAATTGACTAACTGAACATAAAAAAATTGAAAACCTTTGTATAGGACAAACCTTTAATGCTTATTGTTTCTCATGAAATATCGTTTATATTTCCACAAACTCTCCAAGTATTAGTACTCCTACTTATTTGGCACCTCGATGTGGATTCACTCTTTAAGTATTACTTTAAGAGTTAAATAGCAAATGAGAAAAAGGAATAAATTTTATTCTTATGGTAGAATGATCATAATATCTCAATCTTACAAGTAATCTTGGCAGACTGAAAATTTTCCAACAACCAACATACAAAAACAAGTACAAAATATTCTTTTTCTAGCGTGTTATTCTTCAACGATCTGCCTAACCCAATCAATCTTGTCTCCCTGTCCTAAATTATTTCTTATAGTTTGACAAAACATAAATTTCAGAGAGAACCCAAGATCTTTAACAAATCTGCCATATATAAATTAAATATCAATCTGTCCTTGTACCAAACAGTTCTTTTTCCATCCTTTGAAGCCCTACAACAGGTCATATTGATTCTAAATGTGTTTAAAATGATAGAGTTATGTTGTCTGAATGAAACTTCGTGAACCAAGATGACATACCGGACCATTCCATCATCTTTATAATCAAACTTATTTTCCAAAACTTCCCGCTACAACCAAAATGGCCTTAAATGACCACAAGGAAAGGAAAGAGAAGCTCAACAAACTATTAAACAAGGCCAAGAGAACTCATCATTGCTAGAAGCACACCCCTTCCTAAGGCCTTTCTTTTGTCCATTTCCAGCTGGTGCTACGGTTTATGTGGCAATGAAGGTGGAGAGAGGGGAAACTGTTGGATAAATAAAATTTTCTTTCCTCAACAATCAAAAAGCAATAATTTACACGGTTTGTTAAACCATTACAAGAAACATGGCCAATATTCATAGCAAGCCAACTCAAAAGGCAAAAAATACAAGTTACGGCAAAAGGGTACATGTTAAGATATAAGCTGATGACATATAATTTGAAAAATGAAAGCAACATTGACAAAATTTACAAGGACCTCAATGACGAATAAAGAGCTGAATGTTGTAGCCGGAAGGAAGAGAGACCTATTGAAGATATACAAGGACTCCATCAATCACTTGCAATTACCTGGGGCGCGACCAATAAGCCTGCACTGTTCTGGAAGCAAGGACGAAATCACTTGCTCATTTACTGGGAAAAGTTCACCATCAATACCACAGCTACTGTTAGAGTGCTTCCCAGGCTTAACCTTTACTGCCTTAACCTGCATTTCATAGAAAAAAAGCTTAATTTGATATCAATGAGCACCAACCACCAAAACCACATTAAAATTTATAAACCAGATTTTCTTTTTTTGAAAATGGGTTAACTCTAAACTGATACTCTGTGTTTCTCGGTGCAGTTTATCTTTGCAAAGTAGACTGACTTTTTGAAAATATCCATACAGTAATGGCCTCCATCCAAGACAAGGAAACTTGTATTAATGCTCTAAAAAAAACTCTTTGCCTTGGTGGGAAAAATGGGTAAAAGCATCTAAAATACGGCTGCTGCTGCTTTACCTTGACATACTCAACGTACGGGAGGGAAAGGTGTCGGCCCATTTGCAGAAGCAAGAAGAACCTTATAAGCTTCAGTCTTCCACTTCCATGAACCAACAACAGATCTAACGTGTTGTCATCAGGTTCTGCTTTTGGGGCCACAACCTGTGAACTTAAGCTTTGAACAGTTTTGCATGAATGATTGCAGACCAGGACACCAAGAAATTGACCTTTGGTAGACACCCATTCTTCAGCAGCCTTCTGGACAATATCTTTCCGAACAACATCTTCAGTATCTTCTGCTGGTCCAGGCAATTCAATAGGATTTTCTATATTCCAATGAGGTTCTGTGTCCCATCTTGGTTCTGCATCCCAAATTGGGCCGGGGTCTGACATTGTTGATGAGATATCCTCTTTATCATTTGTAGTTGTATTTGCCCAAGAAGATCTAGTGGGGTCATTTGCAGCAGTCAACCCAGCCCACCCTTTATCTGCTTTTGATTTGGACCTAGTCCTGGGCCAATTCGGTGTTACTGAATGTGGAACCTGAGGATGGATAACTTCCGGTTCAGAAGTTGTGTTGCCACTCCGTCCAGCAGACAAGCGCTTAGATTTTGCATCAATTGCGCGCACATATTCTGATGGCTCAGTGCTACTACATGTAGTATCCAAGTCTGCTCCAGACATTCTACTTGGGGTCATTATTGAATCAATACTTGATAAGCTTGAGGCTCTGGGAAGCCCTTCCTTGCTTGACCTTCTCATAATGTCTGTATACAATTCAGACATATCAATGACTGAAGCTTTTCCTTCTCCAGTTGCTTCTTTCAGTGCAGGAAGATACTCCACTTCAAAATTGTACTTTGGTAAGCACATGAATTTGAGGAACCCAGCGACAAAGTAGCGTAACGGACCAAACCGCTTCTGGTATTTCTCGGATAGTTCCAGCACTACAATAGATAATTGAAGTCAACTATCGGAAAATATATGCAATTCAGACAAAAATATTAAGTGGTATATACTAAATATCCATGTGAAAGACTAGTTATACAGCCAACAACAATGGAAAGTAGAGAATTCATACAGATATGTCGACCTTTTATTTATTTTTTATGACAAGGAAACCCGCAGCCGCTACCCTTTAGGTGCGCACAGGATAAAAACCCCGCTCCTATGCAATAGCTCGCAAACCACATAGTAGAGGTAACCCGCACTAGGTAAGCCCGGTGCGACGAGCTCGACCCAGAAGGCAAACCCCTTGCTTTCGCTGGCAAGGGGTTTCGAACTTGAGACCTCCAACATGGAAGTCCCAAGCCCAAACCACTGGGCCACCCCGAAGAGTCAACCTTTTATTTATTTTCTTTCTTTAATAATAGAGAAATCCTCAAAGATCAGTCGCTCATGGTTCGAAATTCGGGGGATAAAGGGATGTCTCTTTATTAACCTTATCCACTTAAATACCAAGCTTTGTTTGCAACATGTTTCAAACTTGTGACATGCACCTAACCCACACATAACGCGTTGCGCTCTCACCACTAGACCAAAGCCCAGGTGCCAACATGCCAACCTTTTCAATCATCAGACCAACCATCTATATTCTCAAAATTAATTAATCTTAAATCCTTGGCATCATCCACAATTTGCGCAACAGCTATATAAAGGCATCAAGTTGGTGCAGACTGACATCCATAAGCAATGTCATGCTGGATATCCCAAGTGCATATGCATCTTATGTAAGGACAAAAATCATGTGCTGAGAAACATGAATTTTGAGTCGCAAGCATTAAAAAG
The DNA here is from genome assembly GCA_029582725.1 of Solanum chiquidenum. Classification (NCBI taxonomy): domain Eukaryota; kingdom Viridiplantae; phylum Streptophyta; class Magnoliopsida; order Solanales; family Solanaceae; genus Solanum; species Solanum chiquidenum. The sequence goes on along the minus strand of JAJOOS010001123.1, from coordinate 14,258 downwards.
CTTTACGGTAATAGCCTCCACTAGCATTTTTGCATTCGATAATCAAACTTTAATTTTTTTTTGGAAATTGGTAATGTTGTATTCCTCAGCATCAAGGATATGCTGGAGACCATCACAAAGAAGCCAAAAAAAAAAGAGTAGGAGAAAGCTACTTACAAAGATCCTAATTCCTAACAAGTCTACTAGTTCTAATCGATAATGCCATTTCCCTTGGAAAAAATAATAAGCATACTGATGAGACAAGTTAGCAGAATATGACAAAGCAGACCCTGGTACAATAGGGTCAAATGCTATCTCTAGAGTTGCTAAATCAACTCGCAACACTTGAACCCCATAAGGTTTCTGACAATGTAAGTAAATCAGGTATGTAAAGCATAACACCTTGCTTATTATGTTACATGACCCAATTTTCCTCCTAGTTACACGTAAATCTTCCATTTCAACACAATCAACAGGCTATCCACGAGCTATTACCACTAATTTGTCCTATACCCAAAGACAACACAAAGTACTCCCATACCCTAGGCCTCCATGGTCCCGGCATTCAGAATCATTAAATCTGGTGGGTCCCAAAGATCCAAGACGCAGGAACCATGGCAGTCCAAGACCATGGAAGAAATGTTCCAATATAACTTACATTAGTCTTTATGACTAACTCATTGCTCTACAAGAAGTAACCATAAGCCATATAATGAAAGAAACCCTTGTTAGAAGCTGGAACGACGTTCTGGGGCGACCTGTTCTAGCAATTACCATGTTCTAAGGTTCACCAATTTTAAAAAATCACGTTCTGGGGAGACGTGTCCCCTACTTTTCCAAAATATTTCCTCTTACGTATCAGACTCCTTATCTTACGCTACTCAAGCATCTGCATTCGTGTAGGTAACAACGACAAAAGTGTTCAAATGGCATGATCAATCTAAATAACAAGAGTTATTGTAAGGCATAAACAATAATAATTGCTAGGGAAAAAAAGATGAATTAAATTACCATCGCTTACAAAGCCAAAGTAGGTGACAGTCGATCCAAAGTGAATTCTACCACTTTGAACCCATTCAACAGCAAAAACATCGGTAGGTGTAAGCCCTCCCTGAAAACAAGAAATCGACACTACATATGAGGAATAGATAACCTAGCAACAGTAATGAAATATTTTGAACAATATTTCAGATATCTGATTTTCTATTCATACGTCTTTTTAATGGAAAATACTGGTACTTCAACTTTATTAGATTTATTCAAGTTCCACTAGTGAAATAAATGCCTCTGAGTGAGCGTTAGAGGAGGGTCTTTCTCTACTTAACCCACAGAAAAAATAAAAGAAAGTATTATAGAAAAGAAACTACACAGAGACTAAAAAATAATCAAAGATTTTAAAATCCTGAGAAGACAAAAAGATAAACCTGGGAAAGACAATAGACCTAGAGCAGACGAATAGAACCAGTCTTCTAAAAGAAACTACCTGACCAAATAAAAGCTGTTCTTAGCTTTGAGAAAGTTATCTATAGTTATGAAGTAATAATTCTATTGTTAGGGAATTTTTTGTGGAACAAGTAGTATTAACAAAGTAGAAAATCTAAGCAAAAGTGTGATTCTCTACAAATAGCATCCAATCATCTACTGCTAGATGGATTCTCATAGGTGCACCAAAAATATACATTTGAACTGGGACTCCCTAATTTGTACAGAAGAGTTTTCCACCCCTTCAAAATCTTCCTATAATTTTCCCTCCAGTTTGTCCACATAGGAGCTAGAGGGACCACTTCCCATCCATATCTCTCCTTCCTACTAAGAGCCCATCTGAGCGGCAATGGTAGTCCATTGTATGCTAAGCAAATTCAAAGCAGTGCTCAATACCTCAGCTATGGAACCTTTTCCTCGACATTACAAGCACTAGCTGGACAATGCCAGAGCACACATCGGATCTTTTGAGTCGCTGGATTTTTATTTTTTATTTTTGATAACCGAGAAATCCGTCTGTGACCCGCCCTTTGGACCAATCACAGCCTTCTAAACTCGGTGGATAATAGGCCCGCCCCTCTACCCTTCTCCACTTAAATACCGGGCTTCGCTTTGCATGGTGTGGGGCTTGAACCTGTGACCTAAGCCACAAATCCTCCACCTTTTGCCACTTGAGCTAGGCCTTGGGGGTGAGTCGCTGGATTAGGAGGGGTGGAAGTAAAAGTCAAAAGAGATGGTGGAGATTAATACCATCATGTATATGGTGGTCAATATGGAAGGAAAGAAATGGGAGATGCTTTAAAGATAGGTCCAATTCCATACATAAAGTAAAATGGAATTGTATTGAAGCTCTACTTCTTTGGTGTAAACTGCTTTGTATAGAAGATGTAGATCAGATTGTAGATTTGATAGGAAGCTTGTAATTGCTCACTTTTGGAGGTGGCCAGCATACCCTTAATGCTGAAAAATACAATTTACCAATTTCAAAAAAACTCACTACCTGACTGTTATTATGAAGTTTTTGCTTCCATCCTAAAGACCTAAACTTCCAACTACATTAATTTCAACCTTAATTGCAAGATACATAAGATGGTCACAAAATCCATCACCACTTCCAACTCAAGTTTGCAACTGAAAACAAACAGTAGTATCGGACTTTCAACTAAAGTCATGCCTCAGAAAGTGAAAGGTTTGCTGGAAGGTTGGCAACAACAGGTGACACCAAAAGAGATAAAGCAGATATAGAAAACTATTCCATTGTGCATCTTATGGACAATATGGCTGGAGAGGAACAAAGCTTGCTTTGAAGGGGAGAGAACTCACATTTCTAGAATTAAGGATAGATGTTTACAAGCTACAAAGAGTGAAGTGCACAGATATTCGTTTTTGGTGTTGTTACTTAATGTGTTTAACTTATAATTTTTTATAAGTTTATCTATTTTTTTGTACTTCTGGTTTGAAGGTAGTTTTTTTTTTTTTGATAACCGAGAAATCCGTCTGTGACCCGCCCTTTGGACCAATCACAGCCTTCTAAACTCGGTGGTAGGCAGCTTTTTGTTTTATGTTGTTTTTGTTTCTTTTCCTGTACCATCTTGGTACCATTTAATAAAATCTCGACCACATCAAAAAAATTAACTAGCAAAACTTAGTTGTACTACCATGTGATGTTCATAACATCTTCCATGCATCATCACTGTAAATAAACTCCAACAATAAACATCGAGACTCAGTCTTATACCTATTCTGTGATACCTAGCTTTTGCAAAGAGACAAAAGACGAGAAAAGGTATCACAGGGTACAACACTAGCCAAGGTCCAGGAAGTATCAATTTAGAAAAGGTTACTAGACAAGTCTCCATCGTGCATGATGTCAGTGATCACTATACTCATTCATTTATGTTTCTGAGACATCATTATCAACATAATTTAACCGTCCTATCTAAGAGTCAAGACCGTGATCCATCGGTATCAGATTACTAAATAGTGCTTGTCCACAGTCTGAACAGATCATCTAAATCAAAGTTCTCTTTTCTTATTCCTTTTTTTTTTTTGAATGGTAACAATATTATATGTGTAGCTCAAAGAAATCAAATCAAAGTTCTTTCAAATACTTTTCTTTAGGAAAGGAAATGTATATTTTCAACTATCCACCAAGTTGAAATCTATAATTAGCATGAAGACGCATTGAAGAAAGATAAAACATACCTTGACAATTGCTATGGCAGCTGACACTGGATCTCTAACTCCAAGCACAGTCCAGACCAAAGAATTATCAGAACCAGCAGGAATGATTCCAATTGGAACCGAAATTGCTTCTTTCTGGTTATCCCTAGTGAGTAACCCGTTTAAAACCTGAATCAGAAAAGCTACATTAAGCAAGTTTAACATATTTTTCTAGGCAAAGTAAGAAATATTAATTAACTCTGAGCACATATTTCAAATATCAACCAACAGATATTGGTACAGTTCACTTCTTGGTTCAGAATGACTAAGTTAGCATTTCAGAAATTTTCAAGAAACAATAGTAAAACTGTAAAAGTCACCTTATTATCATCAACAATGTCAAGAAACAATAGCAATAGTTGTATTAAGGCCATAGCTCAGAAAAGGTGAGAATTCTATTTTAACACAAAATCAAAAGCTATATATATGGTGACTAAGAAGCTCAACAACAACATACCTAGTGTAATCCCACAAGTGGAGTCTGGGGAGGTTAGAGTATTTGCAGACCTTACCCCTACCTCGTGGAGGTAGAGTGGTTGTTTCCAAAAGACCCTTGGCCCAAGTAATGACTAAGAAGCTCAAGAAATTATAAAATAAAAAAGAGGCTGATTGTAACAAAAAGAAAAGTAGAAATGAGATTGCAAAAGGCGGGAAAGAGGTCAATTGGTTTTGTAGCCCTTCTCAAATTTGTTTTTAATTTTATGTCCTTCATACAATTATACTAGATCTTTGCAGAGTCAGTTCTTCTATTTAAATTGTAAAGGGTTATCTTCACCTATTTCCTCGGCATGAAAGCTAAAGGAAGATGCAAAAACAAAAAGAACCTAGGACTCATCAAACTGTGCATATCTTTTGGATCACAAATGATGTTCCAGCTTGTAAAGATGATTGGTCAGATTCCATGGAGAGAAACCTTTTATATAGGCTTTGCTCACTCTATACTTCTTGTATAAAGGATCTTCTCCCTTTTGTCAATGACTATTACTTGCTTGACCAAAAAACAAAAAGAAGTGAAATTCCACCGGAGAGGCCTCAAAGGGTGATTATTTTTGCTGAATTTCAAAAATTAGGGGTCGTATCAGCCTTTCATGTTCTTTAACCTTTTTGCATAGCTTTTAACAAGATTGACCGCTCAGGTGAAACTGATATACTCGATACATACAATCCCCATACTTAATAAATGCAGCACTATCTTCACAGAAAGCATATGGCCATAATTGACAGACCTTACAATTTGTTTTACAGGGTAAAGGAAATTATACTTTCACAAAGGCTGCTTCTATCCTAAAGCGAAAGAAGTGTAGCGAATCAAGTAACTCTATGCACACCTAAATTATGCCACGACAGCTCTCTCAATTTAGTGCTACTCGAAAAACCTTTATTAGCTTAGCAACTGGCTTACTGATGCAAGAAATGAGACCCATTGAACTATATAAGTAAACATTCAACCATGCACACTTGTCACTTGTGAAATTTGAGAAAGAGAGACATAACTAACCTCATTCACTATTCCATCACCTCCAACACATATAATACCTGAACATTTGCAAATCAGAGATTATAAGAAAAACAATGATGAAGATAATCTAAGACATCTAAAACTGAATAACAGAAAAGTTATAAAGCATTGAAAGAAATACCATCAGGACATGTGCTGAAGTCTACTGTGCTTGCAAGTTTCCTGGCATGACCTGCAGATGTGGTTTTGACTACTTCCAACTTAAACCCAGCAAGCTGTTAATTCAATAGAAACAGAGCTAAAATTTGAGTCAACAAGAACGAACAAGGATATCCAGTCTGAGATGATTTGCTGGATAGGAGGACCACCAAAAAGAAATTCTGAAAAATGAGAATCTCAAGGATGCACAACAGAAGGCATACGTGACTAAAACAGAACTTTCTCAATCTGCACCTTATGAAATCAATTGGTAATATCCACAATTGACTCGCACGACAGATTACACATGAAAAATTCTTCCTTAAGAGCATATTTTATAGTGCTTATTCTGGAAAAAAAACGTTATTTGAACACCTTGAAACCTATAAATCCAGTTAAAACCATCTAAAAGTTTTTTGCAGCGGTTCTTCTCTTTTTGGACATACAACAGCATCAATCACAAACGAGTCGATTCCACATAAAAAAGGAAAAAGAAGTAAACTGAACTAGGAAAAGGCACATGATTTTGTAAATTGAGACTCTGCATTTCATAATTGAGAAGATGTGATTTGTTAAGAAATATTTGATGACAATTATCAAGAAAAATAGTTATTTAGATGACAATATTTGCATAGATTAATAGCACCCAAGGTTGTGGCTAGTGGCTCATGAAGTGGCTCAGAGCCATGAGATCTCAAGTTCAAACCCAGTAGAGACAAAAATCACCAAGTGATTCTTCTCATCTATCCTAGCCTTGGTGGACAGAGTTGCATGGTACCTTGTTGTTGGTGGGAGGTAGCAGGTATCACGTGGAATTAATCGATGTGCGTGAAAGTTAGCCTGAACACCACGGTCATCAAACCAAAAACATTTGCATATATTAATGTTTTTTGGACACGTAAAATCTGTATTTGTCTTTCCCAGACATGTTGTAAGTTTTGCCAACCCCAATTAACTTGGGATGAGGCATAGTTGTTATGTATAATTGTATTTTGCAAGTTTGACCGTTGGGGACGGGAGAAAACATAAAAAACTTGTGGACGAGCAAAGGAGCAACTATGTAATTGGATAAACACTAGAAAGCAAGTAATAATGACCATTAGTAATGTAGGGAAACATCATATAGCCTGCATATCGCAATGAACAAGCACCCCTTTCAAGGGGAAAGGATGGTTGGTGCTAAGAGAAAATGCAATTAGAGAGACGATTTATTTCATTTACATCCAAAACCACTATACAATTTATTATGCATTTAGCTTACCTTTTCAAATAAATTATTGCCGTGCAATTAAAGGAGCAAAGAAAATTGCCAGATAGACAACAAGATATTATAGTTCTAGAGCATACCTTGAATATAGGTTCAACCTTGCGATGGAATACTTTACTTGAACGACCACGGCCAGACCTTGGGTTTAAAATGACAAGCATTTTAGGAGGATTTTTACATCGTACATATGACTCAGGAGGAAATTCATTAGTACCCAAATCAGAAGCCTGCTTCTTTGATGAAGCCAGAGGATGAGGCAATAAATTCACATAACACTGTTGATCTGCAAATGCATTTACCCATTGAAGTGCTTCCTCGGATGAAGAAGCTAAGAAGCGAAAGTCCTTCTGACTTCTTTGAGTTTTTAAAAAACAAGAAAGAGCACCGGAACCTCTTCTCAGAGGATATGAATGGATGGTGAAATGCCGGAGTCCAGGACAGTGTGATACCTGTGGTACGTGCAGAACCTACTGCTTAGCAAAACTCAAATGGAAGTGATACAAATTCTGACAAAACCCATAATCCCTTAAAGAACCTTACCGAAATAACATCTTCTAGATGCAGCATACTGGAACCCCAAACCATAGCCTTGCTAGTAAGTTTGGCTTCAACAGCATCCTGGCTAGTAACCTCCTTTGAGGCTTCTAACTCCGGTTTTTTATGTGCCTTTCCCTTGTCTGAAACCAGCTTTCCAGAAAACACTTCATATCCAAGCAGGTCAGACTGCTCATCCCCAATGTCAATCCTATGCTCCTCATCCTTCTCTTTCTTAGGATCATTATTACTCAGACTAAGTTCTCCACGTGTCAGACTCCTTCCTTTGCTCCGTTTTTCAGGGAAAACAACCGGAGATGAATGCTGCCCAGCTGTAATCTGGGAACACAAACCGAGACGTCGAAGAGACTGCTGAGTTGTAATTTTCAAAGAATTATTTTTAATAAGATTCCCACTCTTCTGCATATTTCTGCTGGCTGAGCAAAAGAGAGAGAATACAACTGAACAATAACGGGTAGCTATAGTGCTAGTGTATCAAGATCCAGAAAATAGCTAATTCAAAGCCTAAAATTCACATCCGGCAGAAACACCAAACCTGCATCATGATAATTTAAAAATGGTGAATACATTGGGGGGGAAAATCACTAAATCATTACATGATAACAAAGCAAAACAATAAAACCACACTCTCCAGATCAGAATAAGCAGAATTCATCAAGAAAACAACGACCCAATCGACTAAAATTGTCAAGCCAAAAACTAACTGTAGTCTCACAACATCAAAACCTGCATATTTACGAAAGCACTCACTAAATCATAACGAAATGCAAACAGCACATCACTCTCTAGATCAAAACTACCAAAATTGATCCCAGAAAAGAAAAATGCCACCAAAACAGTTAAAATTGACGAACCAGAGATTAGCTTTAGGCGTTCCACCAACCAAAACACGAACACGAACACAAAATAAAAGGAACAAAAAAAAAAGAATACCAACCTGATTGTTAGGGTTTCTGAGGTCAAAATCTACGGTTCTCGTGTGCTATGATGAAAATCAAAAGCCTCAATTGATGTTTGCAGTGAAAATCTCATCGGAAAAAAATGCGTCTTGAAGTCGGCACGACGGCAGTTCACGGAGGAGCCGATGAGCGGAGAAGAGAAATGACCCGATATACTTCACATATGGGAGAGAAAGGAAAAACACAGAGAAATGAGAAATCGCTTTTTCCGTCCACTTTCTTTCATCTACCAAACATGAGCAAATAAAAAAAAAATCCTTCTCTCTTCTATAATGCTAAAGTATTTCTTCATATGATTTGTTAATTTTAATGGATCTACTTTAGTTTATTTATTTTTTTAGCTTTAGGACATGAAAATTATAATTATCTAATTGTCCTTGTTTTAGTTAAAATAATATTTTGTGTGTTTCATTTGAATATCTTAATTTGGTTTTGTGTAGAGTATTAGGTAAATGGAAGAGTTGTTAGTAGGTGGATTATGTGAGGTCATTAGTACACATACTTCTATTTTGGGTTGTCTTTTGCTTCTCAAACTCGCTAATTTTTAATTTTTATCCTTTAAAATTATAAATAGACAAAAAAAAATCGAAACTTATGGAAAACGAAAACACACATAAAAAAATTTCAAGGCATAACTTTAGTTGAAGTTATGTCGTAGACATAAGTTTAATACAAGTAATGTATGAAGGTTTAAAAAAATGAAGCTCAAGGCACAAGTTGTGCCCCAAGCTAGACATTTAGTAGCGCAAGTTATGTCACACGACATAAGTTCGGTGGCACGAATTATGTTACATAACATAAGTTTAGTGGTAGAATTTATACCTCAAGACTTTATATATAAGTTCTGTGACAAAAGTTATTTCTTAATACAAAAGTTCTCTAAGGGCCTGTTTGGAAGGACAGTGTAATTTGGTGTAATTACATTGTATGTCTTGTTTGGTTGGACAGGTAATTATTTGATCAGCAGGTAATTGGCAGGGGATAATTACATTCTACAATTCACAGGCAGAGGCTGTGAATTGCTGGTAATTACATGGTGTAATTACCAGTTGATTACTTTTTAATTTTTATTTTTTTTATTTTTTTTTTAAAAAAAATTACTTATTTTATTTTAAGTTTTTTTTTAATTATTATTCTAAAAGTTTGTTTTTATTTTATATTATTATATTTCATTTTCTTCTTGTTCTCAATCTTACTTTACGTGATTCTATGCAATTTTTTCGTAGTATCTATTTTTTTATGCCATGCTTATTTTCTCATTAGCATAGTTTTATTAGTATTCTAAATTTTAAATTAAAATTGAATTTATTGTTAAGTAAGGTTATAGACTTATGTTTTCTTTTTAATAAAAAAATAAATAAAAAAATCATATTTATGTATGCTATGTTGAAATTTGCTATAAGTTAAATTTTTTGTTTTGAATTTATAGCTTATGTTATATTTCCAGTTTCATTTGTTTTAGTAATATTGAATTCACATTGCACGTCATTTTTTAATTAGACTTGATAGATTGTCTTTTTGTCAAACATTTAATAATTTATGACATTTTATTTATATATTAATCTTTTTATCAAACATGCATTTTACGATATTCGTAGAAACTTCATATTGTTTTTATGATCAATTCAATTGAAATATATTAATTTGAAAAAATATAAATCAATTATTTTTTCATAATATTAGTTAAAGAATATATGTTTATCAATTAATATATTTTCAAAAAAAGAATATATATCTTAAATATTTAATTTAATGTCATTTATAAAGTTTCTTATTTGTCTAGTATAAATTTTAAATAATTAATTTTTATTTTTAAAATTTAATATAATTCTATGGTTGAAATTGTGCATCCAAACAGAACATGTGTAATTACACTGTGGCATCCAAACAGGACATGTGTAATTATACTATGGCAACCAAACAGGTCAGTGTAATTACTAAACAGTGTAATTACTAGACTGGTAATTACTACCCTAGTAATTACACCAATTCCAATTACCATGTGGCTTTTCAAACAGACCCTAAAAGTCTTGTCTTGTGAATTAAAAGTTAATTTAAAGAAGAAGTTATACTTTAAGGCAATCTAAAAAGTTTTATTACGAAATTAGTTGTACACGGTGAATTAAGATCATTAAACATTTAATGATACTTTTCCCATAAATAAGCAATAAGGAAAAAGAATACCTTTATCGTAACATTTGAATTTTGGTATACAAGAATATAATAACTCCATGTAGCAAGAATGAACTTGTAAATTTTCCAATCTTGACATATCTTTTTTATTCATATCTTTTTTATTGGTCTTATATAATTACTCATCGCAAATTTATAAAACTTTTCAAATAAATTCAAAGTATTTAATTACTTCTATCATTTAGCCTTTTTTTAAAAAAAATTATGATGATTTGAGTTGTTCAAGAATGATTGTTACTTTTTCTTTTTAAAAAAAAAATACTTAAATGACATGTATATAAATTGTAGTGTTCCATTCCGAAAAAGAATTATGTTGCAACAATTTGCCCCAAAAGTAGATACTCTGCGTTTCAACTTTTGCAAGTAACCTATTCAATCTAATTCCAAATGTATGAATTTGAGAAGAATAAAGTATATATAATTCGTATTTCTTCCTTGGGAGAGGTAGAATTTATTTTTGAAAGAACTTCAATTCGAGCAATACGAGTTAAAATAATTAATAGTAAAATAATCAAAGCAAATAAGGTAGAAATTATTACGTAGCGTTTAGAAAAAGAGTGATAACAACAATAAAATAATTTGATAATCAAAGGATAGAAACAATATGCAATAATAGAACTCGTAAGACAAAAAAATTGTGGGGCTAGTACGTATGATATTGATACGCAAGAAAATACATGTACGACGCACCAATCTTGTCTTGCAGTGAGCGGGACAACACATAGACCTAATAACATTTTGCCTTAATTTTTAACCTTTGGCGGATTCAGGATTTAACTGTTGTGGGTGCTCAATTCCTTTAACATAAACTTGTTAGCCAATTTTTTTTTTCTTTCTAAAGTTTATTAATAAATTTATAATTTAGTTATAAAAAATAGGAAAGTTGAAAAACAAATTTTTTTTTTTTTAAAACAATGAAAATGTTTTAAAAGAAGAGTAAAAAAACACTATGAACAAGTTCTAGTTTACTTGTTTAAACAAAAAATAGTGGGAACCCTAGCTGGAGGGCGTTATTGACCTTAGAATCCAACATCAGAACCAAAGCTTCCATGAGACATTTTGTTTAATGGGTGCTCGCGAGTATCTTCTATCAATTTTTATATTTTCTATATACATATACAAAGTTTTCGTCGAGGTCAATGGGCGCTCGAGCACCCGAAACTTAATACATGTGTCCACCTCTGCCTCTTATCCAAGTCATGTCTTATGTCAACTGGAGATGCATCATGACTTGTTTAATCACTTCTCCTTAATTCTCTTTTCAATCTATCTCTACATCTCCTAAAATCATCTATTGTCAATCTCTCACACCTCCTTAATTGGATATTTACGCATCTCCTCTTCACAAACCATCACAATCTCACTGATCTCCTTATGTTGTTCGCCAAAGAGATGACTTCCAACGTGTCTTAGATATCTTTATTTTGATTTTATCTCTCCTGGTATGTCCATATATCCTTATTTTTGCAATTCTCATCTTCTGAACTTGAGTTCTTAATTGTCCATCCCAACGTAACATAGTCAGCTTGATTATCATTCTATAAAACTTGTCTTTAAATTTTGGTGGACATTCTTATCGCATAAAACTCTAGCGGAGAGCTTTCATTTCATCCTCTTCGTGCTAATACAATGTGTGACACATCCTTATCGATCTCTATATTTCTTTTGGATTGAAGACTCATGATACTTGAAACTTCCTCTCTTGAAGGTGACATATGCGTTAAGTTCGCCTCCACACCAACCTCATGTGTGAAATCATTGCATTTACACTCCAAATATTCAGCTCTTATCATGCTTAATTTGTACTCTTTAGACTTTAAAGTTTGTCGCCATCCTCCACCCAGAAGGTACCTCCATTGCGAGTCTAGTCAACTAAAACTATGTCATCGGTAAACAACATATTATAATGTGACACTACATATATCTGCAATATTTTCTATTTAATAAGTAGTTTTAATTTGAAAAATCACGCCTTTTTATTTTTCATTTCATTTTTCTTCTACAAATATACTAGTAGTCTAGTGTTATTTCTTATCACGAAGTGGTACTAGGGGTGTGATCAATAGGACAGTTTGATCGGTTGTTTTTAAAAAATTATATCATCTCAAATTTTCGGGTATTTTATAATGTATAATCAAAATTAATTTTTTAAAAATTATCCCAATCATATCGGTTTCTCTTCGATATAAGTACAGTTCGGTTTACTTTTAAAATATCACCTCAAAATGTATTATAATTAAAATACTTATTTCGCAATATGTTCTTGAAGAAGCACTTTAATTCTTCACCAAGAAGTTGAGAATATAAAACCTTGTTGCCATATTGTTTGATCTTAAACATTTAATAGGAGTGCTTGCATAGGTTTTACCGTATTGTTTATTATAGTAGTATCAATTATAGTATCTTTCAATTTTAAATCTAATTAATTAAAGGCTAATTAAAGAGCAAAACTCAAAGTCGTCTAGTCACCAGAGACCTAGGACCTAGATTATATTTAAAATTTAACATATTGTTAATATATATAAAATATATTTATATACACATAAGGTTATTCGGTTCGGTTCCAATTATTTTTTTTCCATAAATTATAAAAATCATCCCAATTGTTCGGAATAGTATACACTTAAATAAAAATCTACGATTTTGTTGAAAATAGGCATAAATCGGTTTGATTCGGTCGATTTTTCATATACTTTGACACCCTACCTTAAGCGGTATAACTAAATAATGATAATTTTTCTAATTGTAGATCAACATGAAATTAATTCAAGGCACACGTTACCTATCGTATAAATCATCAACGAAAACACGTCATAACCGTTAATCCATTGGTTATCTGTTCTTAAAATATTTATTATACTATATAATATACTATATAGCCCAACCCATAGTTGAAACTAATTAGAAAAATGCTGATTAAATTAAGTGATATAATCCAAATCAAACAGCTGCAAGTATGCAGTCTCATTATTAGTTTGGAATCAGTCTCTTTCACAGTGATTTTTTTTTTAAAACTACTCTATGATTAGTGAGAATTAATTTAATCTAAACCCTTATCGGCAACATGAAATGTTTCAAAATTTCGATTTTAAATTATATGCAGTCCCATCATATTTTTATTATCTTATTTTAAAAATTATAAATCTCACATTTTAAATTTTTTTACAGGTACATACACTTCGTAAATAACCAGAAAATATACTTATTACTTATAACTCCTTTTTCCCTTCACAATCGAATCTTTCCAACTCCTATAGTATACAACAGTAATATATAAGTTATACTGATGATACAATACTATCTAAACAATATCCGCTTAGTATAAAAAAAAATAATACATACATATTACTCTTATTTAGAAGTGAGACTTGGAAAGGACCAACACAGCTTTAAGAAGTGATACCAAAAGCTGTTCAAGTTGTACTATTGGCTTGGGACTAACACACCTTTAAGATGTGATACCAAAAGCAGTTCAAGTTGTACCAAAAGGACAAACAAAGCAACACGAAATTGTACCAAAAGTAACATAAATTGTACCTTCACTTTGGACCCCACATGTATGCAGCCTTTTCTTTGGCAGACACGTATTACTTGTTTCTGCCTATTTCACTTTTTTCTATTTTTCTTTAATTTTTGTTATCCAATTGCCCATCAACAATTCTCATTTCCTTCACACAGCTTTAAGAAGTGATACCAAAAGCTGTTCAAGTTGTACTATTGGCTTGAGACTAACACAGCTTTAAGATGTGATACCAAAAGCAGTTCAAGTTGTACCAAAAGGACAAACAAAGCAACACGAAATTGTACCAAAAGTAACATAAATTGTACCTTCACTTTGGACCCCACATGTATGCAGCCTTTTCTTTGGCAGACACGTATTACTTGTTTCTGCCTATTTCACTTTTTTCTATTTTTCTTTAATTTTTGTTATCCAATTGCCCAT
>JAJOOS010001122.1:0-36673 GCA_029582725.1 Solanum chiquidenum | reverse complement strand
ATATATGGAAATTACAATTAAAGATGTTTCCGAAGCACATTTTTAACAACTTTTTGGGTCAAATTCAAATATAATCATTTCATTAGTTCTCGACTCCAAACTCACATGTGAGGCTCTAGTTTTACTCTATCATTTTCCGAGTTGTTACAGTATGCTCCCCTGAACCCCTGTTGCACTATTACTTTCGGCGGACAACTTCTTGCTCACCGAAAGTAGTTGGCGATTCACCGAAAGGGCTTTCCTATCGCTAAATTGCCATATATGTTTTATCTAATCCCTTCGGCTAGTTTAAATTAACTCACCAAGGAGGTTGGGTGACTAACCAATTGGATCGGTGAGTCTATTTGCAATAGGTCTTGTGTGTTTATGTTTGATTTTCTCCTAATTTATCTCGATCTTTTGCAGATATCGTATGCACAAATTTAACCAAGCCACCTCAAAAAAAGGTAAAGGGTATTACTATCAACGAGGTAAGAGCGTGACTTTCAAATCAAATGTCCTTTTTAAGCATGTCTTTGCATGGTCATCATACTTAGTACATCTAATGTACTAACCCCATTCTTCTCCCTTTTTTACCAAAGTGTAAGGTTTGGAGATATTGATGTCCTATTCTTGAAAGATAGGTTTCTAATGTGCTTGAAGATGAAGACTAGGTGAATCCTCATAGTTTCGAGGACAAAACCCATTATGTTCCTTTTATGTCTTGTAGTTTATGTTAAAGCTTTTGTATGGGCTAAGTCCCAATGTTGTATTCGAAGTATTAGATGGTTTGAGACATAGTGTACACTGTATAAAAAGTCTTCCGCTTTTTTTTTAATGAAAGTGTTTTCGATTGTAAAGGAATGTTTTTAATTCTTCTCTATTTTCCAATGTTCTTATGTTCAAGAATGCTATGAGGCTTGTATTAGACCCCTTCGGGATTGACTACGCCTTGTTACGACTAGGGGGTGCTCTAGGGTCGTGACAACCTTCTTTTAGTGTGGGGTTACACACCACCGAATTCCATGTAGCTCACATGGTCTATGTCGGTTATGGCTATTCTTCCTTATATGACAAGATAATGAATGAGACATGAACTAAACTATGACTTCTTGGTTAGTTTACTTAGTAGGAATGGGAGTATGGGACTTCACTTCCACATTGCACAAGTAGACTTATTGGGATGTTATGGGATGATTCTTTTAAGTTATGATGAGATTGAATGTATGAATCTATGTTGAATGGATAGTTGATGTGAATGACTTTCCTTATGTTCAAGTAATGTATATGACTAGTACCTTGTTGATGACTATTGATTATGATGAGGTTCAAAGATGATATGTATGACCAAGGTAGCTTCAAAGGAGTACTTGGTATGGTTTGTATTATGGGATGCCAACCATACATTGCACAATTTTTCCTTAGGGGTTGCTAAGGGGTTGATGTTACCATGTTGTGAATATAAATGTGATTATGGCTTGTCCTTAACATTGAAAATGTTTGTTGGTTTCCAAACTTGATAAATGCATTATTTTTAAATAAAATATCCTTTTTATCATGCTTAAAGGATTTTATGCATGTTTTCATACTTGGTACATTTTTTCCTATCCCCTTCTTCCTTCAACATCTTAATGAGTGTAGGTTCCGGCCATGTGACCTTCACTCTCCTTTTGAAGAAGACTTGGATTGCTTATCTCCAAGTTGTGGAGAGTCCTCAATTTTGAAGACGGGATTTCCTATTTCTTAGTTTCATTTTGTATCTCATATATTGAGATTTTTATTGATGTAAAGAGCTAAGTCCCACATTTAATATTCCTATGTTTAGATGGTAAATGAGACTAAGTCTAGATTTCCTATGATTTTCTTTTATGAAAAGTGAAGTTGGACTTCGATTGTAAAGTTTTAAATTTTTCCACATTATTTCTATGTCTTATGTAATGATGATGCTAGAGGCTTGTATGAGACCCCTTCGGGGTCATGCACGTCGTGTCATGTCTTGGGGCTAGCCTTGGGTCGTGACAGTTCGGCGACATGCCGACTACTCGTTTCTATCGCTGACTTGATTTTCTCCTCCAGGGCTTGGCACACTGGAACTTTAGGCGAGATAATGGCCATTTGGCGACTCGCCAAATGGGTTAGGCAATCACAAGACCTTAGTTTCTTCATTCTTTCAGTTGTCTTGTTCCTTTTTGCTCAATAGCGTCCATGCTTTGTTCCACAATCCGAATACCTGGAATTCAAGTGATTTACATCAGTTATTGGCACAAAATATGCATTTGAGGACACTAAATCTATTAAAATAAAGCCCTAAATTAGTCCAAATCTGGACTTATCAATGATCAGGGTGGAGACCAATTTCTCGTTCAAGCACTTGTAAGCCGCTAGGCAAGCATCATCAAAGTAGAATTTCACCTCTTTCTCTAAGAGTTTGTACATAGGAAGTGCAATCTTATAGATGTCTTTGATGAACCAAGGGTAAAAATCGGCATGTCCCCAGAAACTACGAACACCCTTCACCGAAATTGGTGGTGGTAATTTCTCAATCACTTTAATCTTCTCTTTATCAACCTCCAGTCCCTTTTGCGACACTTTGTGACCAAGGATTATACCTTCCTTAACCATGAAGTGACATTTTACCCAATTTAGGAACAAGTTTGTCTCCACACACCTTTGGAGAACTTGTCCTAAGTGCTCTAGACATGCTTCAAAAGTGTCACCCATAATAGAGAAATCATCCACAAATACCTCCTTTGCATCCTCCACCATGTCAGCAAAAATAGATATCGAGCAACGTTGAAATGTTGCCGGATCATTACATCACCCGAATGGCATCCTTTTAAAGGCAAATGTTCCATAAGGGAAGGTGAAGGTGGTTTTCTCTTGGTCTTCCTGAGCAATGGAGATTTGGTTGTAACAGGAATACCCATCCAAAAAGAAATACCAACCTCTCTCTCAGAGTCAATCAAGCATTTGATTAATGAAAGGCATGGGAAAGTGATCCTTCTCAGTCCACAAATTTAACTTTTGGTAATCCATGTATACTCTCCATTCGGTCACCGGTCTCATAGATAGAAGCTCCACCTTTTCATTTGGGACTACTATGATACCTCCCTTTTTTGGTACACATTTTCTATCCACAATAGGATATATCACAGCTGCGTTCAACCACTTTATTATCTCCTTTTTCACCACCTCTTGCATTGGTGGGTTCAATCTCTGTTGATGTTCAACACTCGTCTTACAATCACTATCAAGCTGAATTTTGTGAGTGCAAATACTGGGAAAAATGCCCACTATGTCAGCGATAGTCCAACCTTCAGCTTTGATATGCTCTTTCTACACCTCAAGGAACAATTTCACCGACCATTCAAGAAAGTCAGCTGCAATGATCACCGGCAAGGTGGTATTTACCCCCAAGAAAGCATATCGGAGATGGGAGGGGAGTACTTTTAACTCCAGATGTGGTGGATCTTTTGTTGATGGCTTTGTGGGAGGACTCTCTCTATTTTTTAGATCAATGTCCAACTTTAGTGGAGTGTTTGAATAGCCCCCAAGCTTGAGAAAACAACTACTACCTCTTCGTGGCCTTGAAATTCGAAATCATCATAGTTAGCAAGCACGACTTCTAGTGTCTCACTCATACACATCAAATGGCTTACACTAGCCACCGCCTCATAAATAACATCAATAATGGAGACCACGTGTATATCACTTCGGTGTTTCATTGACTTACAAACACTAAAGGTTACGTCATCTTCGTTCACTTGAAACTTCAATTCTCCGCTTTCAACATCCACGAACGCTCTTTCGGTTGCCAAGAATGGTCTTCCCAAAATGATGGGAATTTTAGCATCTATTACACAATCGAGAATGAAAAAATTAGCCGGGAAAATAAATCGGTCAACCTTTACCAAGAGGTCATATAGTATCCCCACATGATGTTTCATTGATCGGTCCGCCATCAAGAGTCTCATTATTGTGGCTTTCGGTTCCCCCAACCTAAGTTTTTTATAGATCGCATATGGCATTAAATTGATGCATGCTCCCAAATCGCATAGGGCCTTAGAAATTATAGCATGCCGATGGTGCAAGTCTTATGACCCAGGGGTACCCCCTTGATGCAACACGGCGTACTTGACCCCAAAGGGGTCTCATAGATGCCCTGAGCATACAAAAACATAGGAAATGGAAATGATGTGGAAATTAAAATTTTACAATCAAAGTATTTTTATTGAAATCAAAAGAGAAGACTAGACTTTGTCCCATTAACTAACTACTACAATGGAATATCAATAGGGTTGTAGCCCTTTACAATCAAAAGTCTCAAGTGTAGTCTATAAGAAAAGCAACTAGAAGTGAATGACATCTTGTACTCGAACCGTAAGGATTCACCACAAGTCTTGGAGAAAAGAAGTCCAAGCCTTTGTCAAGAAACGAAGTATATTTCACCTAGTTGGAACCTACACTTATAAAAAATGTAGAAGAAATAGGGGTTAGCACAAAAATGTACCAATTATGGAAGCATGCATAAAAAGCCTGGAAATATGATAAAAAGGACAGTTTGATAAAAAGGACAGCCTTGGATTACACACCAAAGACGGGGCATAGTTGGATGACCTGGGGAATTTCAAAGAATATTCTTCGACACTCATACCTCCTTGACGAAAGTTGATAAATTCCTCCACCTTTTCATTCCTTTTTTCCCGTGGAAAGAACCTATCAAGGAATGCTTTCTAGAACACTTTCCAATCTATGGAACCCGCTCCTATAACCCTATTATCCTTCCATTGAGTATACCATACTTCGGCCACATCCTTCAATTGATAAGCAACTAGTTCGGATTTCTCAATAGAAGTAACCCCCATATCATCAACTATCTTGTAGTTCTCTTCCATAAACTCTTGTGGATCTTCATTCACTTTGGAACCAAAGAACATATGAGGGCTCATTCTTGTGAGGTATCTCAATCTTGAAGCCATGATGCTCACATTAGGGTTCATTCGGGGCCCAACTTCCCTATTATCTAGTGCCGTCATGGCTTGGACTTGAGTTGTAACGGCTTGTGCTTGAGCCATCATGACTTGAGTCAATGATTGGAGAGCCTCCCTTATTTCCACATTGGTCATAGCCCTCTCATCATTAGGAGCTTGAGGGTCTTGAGGATTTCGGGGAGAAGCTCCCTCATTCACATTATCCTCTTCCATCCTCCCTGCATTTTCCCTTCTTGTAGTCTTAACCTATAAGCATAGGAAAAGGGTTACGGAAAGGACTTCATATAGGCAGGACTCCAAAGCACGACTAAAGAGTAATGAATGAAGTGAACTTTCCTAAGCATCTTATAGCCCCTCATTTATAAGTGTGGAGCGCTTCATATTCATGAATAAGACTCTACAAGACGTGGTTTATAACCTAAAATCATCCCAAAACCATATGCTCTGATACGTAGTTTGCCACGACCCAGGGTTACCCCTAAAAGCATCATGGTGTACTTGACCCCAAAGTGGTCTCATACAAGCCCTTAGCATACATAAACATAGGAAATGGAAATGATACGGAAATTAAAATTTAACGATGCAAGTCCTTTTATTGAAATCAAAAGCGAAGTCTAGACTTTGTCTCATTAACCATCTACTACAATGGAATATCAATAGGGTCGTAGCCCTTTACAATCAAAAGTCTCAAATGTAGTCTATAAGAATAGCAACTATAAGTGAATGACATCTTGTACTCGAACCATACGGATTCACCACAAGTCTTGGAGATAAGCAGTCCAAGCCTTTGTCAAGAAATGAAGTATATTTCACCTAGTCAGAACCTACACTTATAAAAAATGTAGAAGAAATAGGGATTAGCACAAAAATGTACCATGTATGGAAGCATGCATAAAAAGCCTTGAAATATGATAAAAAGGACATTTTGGTTGAAAAGTATGCATTTGCCAAGTTTGAGAATCACCATGCACTTTCAAGGTAAAACACAAGTCACAATCACATTTATCATGTAAGAACATTGTAACATAATAGAACTATATTTTTGGTAACTTTAAGTTGTACTTGTGCAATGCATGATTGGTATCCCATAATACCAACCACACTAAGTACTCTTTTGAGGCCACCCAAATCATACATAACATACATAGACCTCATCATAGTCAATTCTCATAGACAAGGATATAGTCAAGTACATTAACTTGAACATAAGTAAAGTCATCCATAGCAACAATCCATTCAACATGCATGCATACATTCATATCTTATCATAGCATAAGGAACTATCCCATAACACCTTTCTAAGTAAACTTGTGCAATGTACAAGTGAAGTCCAATAACCCCACTCCTACTAAGTAAAGCTCATTAAGAAGTCATAAGTACAGTTCGTGTTATATTAATTATCTTTTCATGTAGGGAAAGTAGACATAACTGGCATTGACCATGTGAGCTACATGGAATCTGGTGTCATGTAACCCTACACTAAAAGATGGTATCCTACTTGCCTAAGGTAGAACTAAATGTATTAGGTTTTAGGTGGATCCACTAGCTAAAGACCTATGTGGGCAGGGTGATTGCTTCTAGAAACCTGACCTATAGTATTGGTAGAGGATCTTCCATCTCATGAGAATAATTTAGATGACCCGGCCTAATGTATTGACTTGAGGGCCTCTACCTCATTTAGCATATCCACTCGGTGCTAACCATTATTTCCCAAATTATACATAATTAGTCTTGAATTACATTTACATGTGTGAAGAAATAAATTTCCCTTCATTCAATACAACTCATAAAATAGCTCATAGATTCAACTAGGCGAGAATGGACTTGCTACCTTAGAATCATCATTAACATCTGAGTAAACCTTTCACATCATGTTCATGGTATTTCACTAGAATAGGCTTTCAATCAACACAACAACATGATCATCATCCTAGACAATCATACATAATAATGTGTAAGGGTAAGGGAAGAATGAACTTCCAACAATACCTCAATTTACACAATAGTCATAGGAACTTCACTTCCTAAGTGAATCATAAGTTCATACACAACTTTCATCGGCATGTGCAAACCTTCATAATTTACCTTTCAAGGGTCATGAATCATTTATTTCAATCACACCTAGAAGTACTACATAAGGCATGAATAAAACAAGATTCAATAACTAAAATACCATAGAAACAATTCATAGTATTCATCTTGCCTCAATACACCCATCACAATTAAGGAAATCGGGGTCATGGGGAATTTTACTATAAAATTCACCATTAAACAACAAATCAACCATAATATAAGACAATTAACCCATTGTTTTTAGGAATAACACATGGCTAGATTGAAAACTCTAGTTTTTGAAGAATCTACCAATTCAAAATTAAGAGTTGAAGGGCTTCATGGAAGAAAGCATTCCATGAATAAAGACACCCATACCTTGATTGAATCTTTCCCCACGAATTGGAGTTGAAAAGATGGATTCTTGATCCCTAGTCTTCAAGATCTTGTTCTTCTTCAATGGAGGATTTCTAGTGAGAGAGATAATGTGAGGGAGAGGAGTTTTGGATTTTTTTAGGTGTTGTAAATTAATGACTAAAATTGGTTGAATTTGAATTAAAATCAACTTATATAGTACCCCTAGGAATACCCAAAATGACCTCACTTGATTGGACATAGAAAGGAAAAGACTTAAATGACCCTCATTTGTGGACCACGCCTAGGTTTCACATGCACCTTCATGAGCCGTGGTGAGGAACATGAACCGTGGTCCAGCCAGTGAAGGCTGGGGCAGTAGCCCCTCAAAGGTGGTATGTGGCTCACAATCCCAAGGTATCACCACGAGGGGCTCCACGAGCCGTAGTCAATAACACGAGCTGTGGTCCCTCTCGTGGTCCTTGAGGCAGTGGACACTCCTTTTGGACCCCTAGCTCACATGCCTAAGGGACCTTCACGAAGGGCTCCCCGAGTCGTGGTTAAGATAACGAGTTGTGGTCAAGACCACTAGCCGTGGTCCCTTTCGTGGAGGTTGAGGCAGTGGATAGAAATTTTAGAGGCTTCCCTTTTTTGGCAAAGGCAACCCCACGAGGCCTTCCACGAGCCGTGGTGATGGCAGTGGAAGTTGAGGCAGTGTGCTCAAGTTTGTGGAAGCCTTGGCCTTTGGCCTTGGCTTGGCACATGCCCCTTAGGCCTTGATTCTTAAAACCCTTATGACAAGTCTAGATGGTCTACCAATCTACGAGGAGTCATTTTCATCTTTTTTAAACCTTACGTTTAGCTCTAGTTTAACCCATCATTTTCCGGAGTGTTACAACAAGGGATGGTGAATTCTCTGGGATCTTCTCTCTTTTTTATCAGCTCCTTAGTCATAATTGCACTACAACTATGGGAGACTTTGATTGGCTCAAAATCCAAGCTCCTTTTCTTTGTGAGTAACTCCTTCATAAACTTGGCATAATCCGGCATTTTAAACAATGCTTCCGCAAGAGGGAGATTAATTGATAATGTATTGTACATCGATAAAAACTTTTTCAACTTCTCATCCTCATTCTTCTTCTTTAGACGACGGGGAAATGGGGGAGATATTTTGGGTAAAGGTTGCATAAATTTTGGGATTGGATTGTGTTTCTCCATTTCTTTTTGTGGTGTTTTGGCAATGCTTTGATGGATAGGTGTGTAACACCCTGTACGAACTAGTAATACCAAGCTAATGCTTGACTAAATCTAGTAGGTGGAACTAGAGTCTGACATGTTATTTTATAGTTGGTAACTTTTTTAGATGATGAAAAATGGCTTTTCAAGTTAGTTTGACGATTTTAGAGGTCAAACGTTAAGAAACGACTATAACGTCCGGAAACTAGTCATTTAAACTAGTCAGTTGTAAGGGTCTTGTCGTCGAAGTTTGGAGTGTTATTTGAGGGTAAAAACTTGTAGAAGTGACTCTCATACTTAGATTGATATTTTTAGGGGTTAAGCATCTGGGTACGTCTCCCCTAAGAGCACTCGAGGGGTCCTAGAAGAGGACCCCAAAACAGTCCCCCAAAACTGTCTAGATAGCAAGCTTTCAGCTTTTTGGTGGTGATCTATGGATGCTTTCCACGCCCAGTAGATCAAACCACTCTCTGTAGGTATTGGGCGTGGTTCTATACTTACTCTCCCATGATTCCTGCAACAATTTAAGCCCCAGATTCAATCCACGGAAGCACAGCACGTCCCGTAGACCCATCCACGGTCCGTGGATGGGCAAACGGGAATGCTGCCAGTTTTTGAAGTTTTTGTTTTAAGTTAGGAGTCTTAGTTTTAATTAGTTAATTAAGTGGGGGTTAAGTTAGGTCGTTTAGGTGGTTAATTAATGAACTATATATACTTATAGGACCCTAAACTAATCCATTATTTCACCACAAGTCAAGACCCCATAACAAAACCCAATTCCCTTTCTCTCTCAAAGTCTTCTCTCCAAGAACACCATTGAATACCACTGAAGAAATCAACTTGGGGCTTGAATATGGAGGATTTCTCTTAGGATTTTCGTGTGTTTCTACACCTAAGGTATGGTGGTTTTCATCCATGGGTAGCTATCACCCATGGAGCACTCTCAAAAGCCTTTAATTCCATTCTAGAAATCTTCAAAGGCTAGGGTTTCAACTCAACCCCATGGATTCCTTTATAAGTTCTTCTTAAAGATTGAACTATCATTATTATTGCTAATGCTACTGATTTTAGATGCATTTAACTTTAAAGAATCCATGAGCTTTCCCCCAACCCTAGCTATGGCTTTCCTCTACACAATGAATGTTGTTAGAAGTTGATTCAATTGATTGAAATAGAGTTTTTTATGATGTAATTACATGACCTAAGTATAGTTTTACATGTATTCTTCATTACCTTATGAATCTAAGATAAAATTGACTTGGTCTAGGGTTATATCATGAAAGAGGAAAATTGAGGGGTTAGATTTGATCTTCTAGGGTTGATCAATTTCTTGATGAATGGCCTTAGTTTATATCACCTAGACATGAATGGAATATGATAGAATCTTGTAGATATGAATAACCTTGAAAATGATCATATTGGTTATGTTGTAGGATTATGATGCTCTTCTATCTATTGTGCCAAATCTAAGATGTTAGACTTGATCTCGGCTCTTGTCCTTGAAGGGCATTCTATGAAGGTATGCTATGTGAAGTTATTATATATGAATGGATTGATCCACTTATGGTGGGGGTGTTTACGTGTCAAGTATTCTAATTATTAATTGTTGATCCACTTATGGTGGAGGTGCTTACTTGCAATATATATTATAGTGTTGGGATAAGGTCCCTCTCTCCTACAACCCTAGATATGACTAAGTATGATACGATATGAATAAAAATGTTATGTTATGATCATGATGGTGTTGCTATGATGAATGTATCCATGTCTATTGTAATGAATATTAGATATGTTGATTTACATGGTCTAAGATACTTAAATGCAATATATGTTAATCGTGCATGATTTGGGATATTATGTACATGTTGTGACCCCCTTGAAATGGGAGGTGTCTATGATTATAATGTTGTTATTGTTGTGCCGTTGTGAGGACAATCATGCACACACACACACTCCATGCATAAAGATGAATATGATGTATCAATGGTGTTAATTGATAGTATAGTTCTCATATGCACCTTTACTCATTATTATGCATGAAATGTACATGACCATGATGATCCTATTGTGTTGATTGAAAGTTCATTCTCATGAGAACACATCATCTTAGTGTGAAAGTTATACTCACATACTAATGATGATTCTAAGGTTGCAAGTTAGTTCTCACCTTTAAATGAATCTATGAGTTAATTAGTGAATTGTATTGAACGAAGGGTAAATTATGCCTTCACACATGTAGATACAATTCCATACTAATTAAGTATAATTGGGAAATAATGCTTAGTACCGAGAGGATATGGACAATCAGGAAAAGCCCCTACGCTAATGCAATAGGTTGGGTCATCTATAGACTTATGAGATGGAAGCTCCCCTGCTAATGCAATAGGTTGGGTTTCTAGTAGCAATCTCTCTATCCCAAAACTATGTGCCAAACATAGGACTTAGCTGGTGGATCCACTTAGAAGCTAAATATAATAAGTTCTACCTTCGGCAAGTAAGAACGGCTTCTTTAGGTGTGGGGTTATATGACACCGGATTCCATGTAGCTCACATGGTCTATGTCGGTTATGGCAACTTTTCCCTATAATAATGAAGTTAATGAATGAGACATGAACTATACTTTGACTTCTTGGTGAGTTTACTTAGTAGGAGTGGAGGAATGTGAGTTCACTTCAACATTGCACAAGTAGACTTAGTAGGATGTCATACGACGGTTCCTTTGCATTATGATGAGATTTGAATGCATGTATGTATATTGAATGGATAGTTGTTATGCATGACTTTCCTTGTATTCGAGTAATATACATGACTATTTCCTTAATTTGTGAATATTGCATATAGTGAAATGTAAAGATGTAATGCATCACAAAGGTAGCTTCAAGGGAGTACTTAGTAGGGTTGCTATTATGGGATGCTAACTCCACATTTCACAAGTGTTTCCTAGAGGTTACTAAGGTAATGGCTTTACCATGACATGAGTATGAATGTGATATTGGATTTGCATTGTATATTGTAAATACGTGTTAGTTACCATACATTGCACAAATGTATTTTAGAAGTTGCTTAAGTGATTATGAATGTCTCTGGATTATGTGTATTAGCTTACATGAGACTAATGACTTATAGGTATGAACTTGGTTGCCTAGAAGTGATACTTAGTGTAGATAGGACTATGGACCCTATCCATGCATTGCACAAGTAGAGCTTAGGGTTACTTATGTTGTTGTTCTACTATGATGTTATGATCTTGATATTTGCCTATTCATGAGTACTATGTCTTGTAATAGATGATATGTGCATTATGACTATGATTGGAGACTATTTTTATGGTACGTTTTTATCCTTGTGCTTTGATGAACTATATGTGAGTTGTTTATGACGTATGTTCTCCAACCATTTCAAGAATGATGTGCAAAAGTGCATAGCATGGGTTTCAACTAAAATGTCCCCTTTCAAGCATGTTTCAAATGTTTTTATGCATAGCTACCATACTTAGTACATTCTTGTGCTAACCCATATTTATATGTTTTCTACAAATGTAGAGGGTTTGTTCATGGAGATGGGATCTATTGGTTAAAGCTTGGGAATATGTGATCCTCCAATCTAGTTGATGAGTCCTCAATTTCGGGGATAAACATCTTAATTAGTAGATGTCTTAGTAGTTTCCTTATAGTTTCATTTTAGAACTACGTAAGGGTTGTATCCCTATATGTCTAAGTATTCTATTGTATTAGATGGCCAATGAGACAGTGTTTAGACTCTTTTTGACTTTATAGAAATGACTTCGATTGTTGAAGAAAAAAATTTAATTTTCCACTTTCATTCTATGACATATGCAATGATGTATGCTAAGGGATTGTATGAGACCCCTTTGGGGTTAAGTACACTATGCCACGTCTAGGGGTTAGTCTCGGGTCGTGACAAACTTGGTATCAGAGCATAAGATTTTAGAGATAATTTATAACATGTCTCATAGGCCAGATCGTGTAGAGTCTTGTTCATAAGTGTGAAGCATACCACACTTATGAGTGATAGTCTATAAGATGCTTAAGATTCCACTTCTTCAGTACTCTTGACTCGTGACATAGAGCCTAACTCTATAAGATCTCCCTCTTATCCCTTATCCGGTGGTTCTCAAGATGTGCCTATTTAAGAGGGTGAATGCTCCTATGATTGATGGAGAAAAAGGTTATAGGTGATGGCAAGGATGGTAATATGACTTGGTAAGACTTGATGGTGAATATGGATGGAGTCCTAGGGTATAGATGGAATTTCCTTATGGATATATGTAATGTTGATAGAAAGTCATGATGAGCTTTGGAGTATGTTGAAAGAATGTTGTGATGTAGGTGCTTTGGAAATACCTAGGATGTGTGAGGTGAGTAGATTCCTCTTAAAAAGAGGTAGAAGTTTCATCCACCTTGATTTAGAAATCATCTTGGGTGATGAGTATGAAGGTTTGAGTGATGACTTGGTCCGACCCTAGAATTAAAGGAAGAGATGGTTAAAAGAGCTTGTGTAAGTTTGTCTCCTATGTGAGTGATAAAGTGCCTAGATAACAAGATTGTTGATTACCCTTGATGCTATAAGTTAGGTTTTCTTAAATTCTCACGTTAAGAGGTGTAGTGAGTTTGAGAAACTTAGAACCGAAGTGGTAGACTCGTATGAGACCTTGAGTGATATCCTACTGAAGGCCTTAGAAAGGGATGCTACTAGGGTTGACTTGGAAGACTTTTTGGATGAAGGTACCGATGTGTTGTTAATTTCATGAGAGTGTACGTGCTATGATGTGTTCCGGTATTACCTTATCTAGTATGATCCCTTATGAGGTTATGGGGCTTAGAGTCCTCCGGATGAGTTAATAGATTATTATTTTTTTGGATTTTATCCCGGTTAATGGTTTGAAATTAGTAAAGAGGGTTTATGGAAGATTCCCCATTACCTTGTACCCTAGAAATATTCTTGTTGACTTGGTGGAACTTGGAATGTTAGACCTTGATCTGACTCTTAGTATGGATGGGTTGCATACATGGTGTATTTTTATTGTTGATAGGGCATGGATGGTTAGAAGAATATGGGACTCTTGAATGTGTATTAGTTATCACCTTTTCAGTAAGATGGCAAAATGTGAGTTTGGTTATGTCTTTAGGAGTGCTTGAAAGGAGTTTGTTTTTAGGGTTGTTGTGAGGGCTTCCTCCTAAGGAGGGGATGGTGTGCTTAGAAAGCATGACTAGTTGAAATACTGACATCCTCATCTCTTTCTTCCATACCTATTCTAGCGTGAGACAAAGGGTTCCTAGGTGGGCTTATCTTATGCTTTAGGAGTCATATGTGACTTATATATTTTCATGATTTCCTTATGATAAGTATGTTCTTGAGAATTCATGTTTTATGATAAAATGAGTTTTCTTGTCTTATGTTCCTCATGTATATGCGCATTTAGAGTGAATAGCCTATGTACTTCATGGGGGTCTGGTTGGAATTGCCTAAAAGTGATTTTTTTAGAAGAAATTGCATTGTTGCCTTAAGTTGTTATGATAAACATGATTTGAGTTGGAGAAGGAAATTCTTCCAATGAAATGAAATATGTTGAGGTGAATTAGTTCCTCTTGAGTTTATGTGTTTTGGGAGTTATGCGCATTGTATGAGTTTTTTCATGATTCTCCTTATGTTGTGCACGTCTTGTGAGAATTCATGTTTTAGAGTAAGTGAGTCTTCATGACTTATATGTTCCTCACGTTGAATTGCATTGTATACGATGAGTGCATATTTTGACTTCATGAGATAGTTAATGAACATGCTTATGTTGGACCTTGATGAAATGACATGTTGAACTCGTCTTATGTTGAAGAAGTTAGTTCCTCCTATGATTTTATAATATGATGGGTTTTGAGCATGTTCTAATAAGGCGTTGAGAAATTTCTCCTTGAATAAATGTCATTTAAAGGTGGAAACTTGCATTTGAGTTATGTGATAGTATGTTGACCATGTTATGACTAGGAGAAGGTAGTTCCTCCTTGAACATAACTAAACATGATAATGTCATGCATATGGATTGATAGATGCAGATTCCTACTTCCTTATATTTGCATTGACTATGTTGTATTGGAGTGAAAGTTCCTCCTTTATGAAATGATGCTCATTGTGTGTGGTGTGTCTTTGATATTGTACATCACTTTAATGATTACATGCTTGTTGGGCTACTGGTTATGAGTCTTTGATTCATTAGATGTTTTACGTGTCATTCGGGGACGAATGTTCCCAAGGAGGGGATATTGTAACATCACGTACGAACTAGTAAGACCTAGCTAAGGCTTCACTAAATCTAGTAGGTGCAACTAGAGACTCACATGTTATTTTATAGCTGGAAACTTATTTAGATGATGAAAATTGGATTTTCAAGTTAGTTTGATGATTTTAGAAGTCAAACGTTAAGAAACAAATATAACGTCCGGAAACTAGTGAGTTGTAAGGGTCTTCTCGTCGATGTTTGGAGTGTTTTTTTAGGGTAAAAACTTGTAGAAGTAACTCTCATACTTAGATGGACATGTTTAGGGGTTAAACGTCTGGGTATGACTCCCCTAAGACAACTCGAGGGGTCCTAGAAGAGGACCCCAAAACAGTCCCCCAAAGCTGTCTAGACTGCAAGCTTTCAGCTTTTTGGTGGTGATCTACGGATGCTTTCCACGCCCAGTAGATCAAACGACGCCCCGTAGGTCCTGGGAGTGATTCTATAATTAGTCTTTCATGAATCCTGCAACATTTTAAGCCCCAGATTCAATCCACGGAAGCACAGCACGTCCCGTAGACCCATCCACGGTCCATGGATGGGAAAACGTGGATGCTGCCAGTTTTTGAAGTTCTTGTTTGAAGTTAGGGGTCTTAGTTTTAATTAGTTAATTAAGTAGGGGTTAAGGGAGGTCGGTTAGGTGGTTAATTAATGAACTATATATACTTAAAGGACCCTGGACTAGTCCATTATTTCACCACAAGTCAAGACCCCAAAACAAAACCCAATTCCCTTTCTCTCCCAAAGTCTTCTCTCCAAGAACACCATTGATAACGAACGAAGAAACCAACCTAGGGGCTTAAAGATGGAGGATTTCTCTTAGGATTTTCGTGCGTTCCTACACCTAAGGTATCGTGGTTTTCATCCATGGGTAGCTATCACCCATGTAGCCCTCTCAAAATCTTTCAATTCCATTCTAGAAATCTTCAAAAGCTAGGGTTTCAACTCAACCCTACGGATTCCTTTCTAAGTTGTTCTTAAAGATTGAAAAATGTTTATTATTGGTAATACTACTGATTTTAGATAGTTTTAACTTCAAATCTAAAGAATCCATGAGTTTTCCCCCAACCCTAACTATGGCTTTTCTCTACACAATGAATGTTGTTAAAAGATGATTCAATTGATTGAAATAGAGTTGGTTATGATGTAATTACATGAACTAATTATAGTTTTACATGTATTCTTCATTACCTTACAAATCTAAGATAAAATTGACTTGGTCTAGGGTTATATCATGAAAGAGGCAAATTGAGGGGTTAGATGTGATCTTCTAGGGTTGATCAATTTCTTGATGAATGGCCTTAGTTTAGACCAACTAGACATGAATGGAATATGATAGAATCTTGTAGATATGAATTACCTTGAAAATGATCATATTGGCTATGTTGTTGGATTATGATGTTCTTCTATCTATTTTGCCAAATTTAAGATGTTAGACTTGATCTCGGCTCTTGGCCTTGAAGTGAAATCTATGAAGGTATCTTATGTGAAGTTATTATATATGAATGGATTTATCCACTTATGGTGGAGGGGGGGGGGGTTTACTTGACTGTTAGTTCTCACCTTTAAATGAATCTATGAGCTAATTAGTGAATTGTATTGAATGAAGGGTAAAGTATGCCTTCATACATATAGATACAATTCCATAGTAATTATGTATAATTGGGAAATAATGCGTAGTACCGAGTGGATATGGACAATGAGGGAAAAGCCCCTCCGCTATTGTAGTCATCTATAGTAAACTCATGACATGGAAGCTCCTCCGCTAATGCAATTGGTTGGGTTTCTAGTAGTAACCTCCATATCCCATAACTATGTGCCAAAAATAGAACTTAGCTAGTGGATCCAATTAGGAAATCTAAATATAATTAGTTCTACATTCGGCAAGTAAGAACGCCTTCTTTCGGTGTGAGGTTATATGACACCGGATTCCATGTAGCTCACATGGTCTATGTCGGTTATGGCATCTTTTCCCTATAATAGTTAAGTTAATGAATGAAACATGAACTATACTATGACTTCTTGGTGAGTTTACTTATTAGGAGTGGGGGTATGGGATTTCACTTCTACATTGCACAAGTAGACTTAGTAGGATGTCATGGGATGGTTCCTTTGCATTATGATGAGATTCGAACGCATGTATGTATATTGAATGGATAGTTGTTATGCATGACTTTCCTTGTATTCGAGTAATGTACATGACTATTTCCTTAATTTGTCAATATTGCATATAGTGAAATCTAAAGATGTAATGCATCACTAAGGTAGCTTCAAAGAAGTACTTAGTAGGGTTGGTACTATAGGATACTAACTCCACCTTGCACAAGTGTTTACTAAAGGTTACTAATGTAATGGATTTACCATGAAATAAGTATGAATGTGATATTGGATTTGCATTGTATATTGTAAATACGTGTTAGTTACCATACATTGCACAAGTGTGTTTTAGAAGTTGCTTAAGTGATTATGAATGTCTCTTGATTATGGGTATTACCTTACATGAGACTAATCAGTTATAGGTATGAGCTTGGTGGCCTAGAAGTGATACTTAGTGTAGATAGGACTATGGACCCTATGTATGCATTGCACAAGTAGAGCTTAGGGTTACTTTTGTTGTTGTTCTACTATGATGTTATGATCTTGATATTTGGCTATGCATGAGTACTATGTCTTGTAATAGATCATATGTGCATTATGACTATGATTGGAGACTATGTTTATGGTATGTTGTTATCCTTGTGCTTTGATGAACTATATGTGAGTTGTTTATGACTTATGTTCTCAAACCCTTTCAAGAATGATGTTCAAAAGTTCATAGCATGGGTTTCAACTAAAATGTCCCCTTTCAAGCATGTTTCAAATGTTTTTATGCATATCTACCATACTTGGTACATTCTTGTGCTAACCCATATTTCTATATTTTCTACAAATATAAGGGGTTGGTTCATGGAGATGGGATCTATTGTTCAAGCTTGGGAATAGATGACTTAGTAGTTTCCTTATAGTTCATTTTAGAACTATGTAAGGGTTGTATCCCTATATGTCTAAGTAATCTATTGTATATTATGGCCAATGAGACAATTTTTAGACTCTTTTTGACTTTATAGAAATGACTTAGATTGTTGAAGAATTTTTTTTCATTTTCCGCTTTTATTCTATGACATATGCAATGATGTATGCTAAGGGCTTGTATGAGACCCCTTCGAGGTCAGGTACGCCATGTCATGCGTTTGAGCTTCTTCATTGCCCATCACATCTTTGTCTTCTTCATGCGTTTGAGCTTCTTCATTGCCCATCACATCACCTATTGGTACCTTTCCGCTACGAGTAACCACAACCATCCCTCTATCATCATCTTCCATTGTCATTTTTTGTTTCAATTGTGCTGAAAGTAAACTCAACTAACCTTCAAGTATCTTGATTGGATCAGCGTGAAAGTGCACTTTATTGTTCAATGATGAAAAGTCAGCTTTCATCCCCTTCAACAAATCATTCGAACCTTCAACTTTATCAGGGATTCGTGGCAACAAATCATTCACCCGGGGACTACTTGCACTCCCTTTCGATTTTGGGCTCCCACTCGAGTAAGTATGGTCCTCTTCATGGTCATCCTCCCTTCTCCAATATTCACTTTGCTCAGCCCAATCTTGATAGTATCTCCTATGCTATTCCCCTTTGTGATAGCTCCAACCTTGATTCCCACCTCGCTGTAAATAGCGTGGGTGGAAACCCTCCTTGTATCTCTTGGAGTTCCAACATTGATTCTCCCCAGGCTTTGAATAACCTGAGGAAGAACCCTCCTCAACTCTAAACACTATAGTTATCCTCTTAGGTTTTCTCGCATTCTCCATCATATGCTCTTGTAATAGCTCCATTTGGGTCAACATTTTCTTGATGTTTGCATCCATTTCTCTTTCCATACCAAGTAGTTTTTGTGTAATTCTAAAACAAAAAGGAGAAACCTGGTCCTCTTGAGTGTACCACGCTTTATTTATTTTTGTCATGTCATCAAGAAGAAATGAAGAGACCTCAAATTATTGTAACACTATTCCCCCTTGTACCAATTGATCAGCCACTCCTTTATTAACCGAATCAAGACTCCGGTAAAAATATTGGAGTAGCAAATCGTTTGGTAGCCCGTGAGTTGGGCATTTAAGTAAGAGTTTCTTAAACCTCATCCATGTTTCATGGATTGGTTTCCCCTCCCATCGCTTGAAACCTTGAATGTCATATCTAAGTTTCATCATCATTGATGGGGGGAAAAATCTTGCATTGAATGCAATAATAAGCTCCTCCCATGACGTGATGGAATTGTTTGGTAACTCGGCCAACCACTTGCTCGCCTCCCCCATTAAAGATAGTGGAAATAATCGAAGCTGGATAGACTCTTGTGACACATTCTTGAATTAAAACGGGCTGCACACCTCCGTAAAATTTCTTACATGCTCATGCGGGTCTTCGTGTTATAGCCCTCCATAGAGTCCTCTCATTTGGAGGAGATGAAGAGTCGTGCTAGTGACCTCAAATATTGCATTCCCATAAGCTTGTGGTATGCAAATTGCACCCATTTCACTTCATTGAGGTGGGTTGTAAACACTATTGATATCATCGATACCATCCCAATGACCTGCTTGACTACCATTCACCTCTTCCTCACTCATTTTTACTTCTATGTAGTCCAATCAACACTACACAATGCAGCCTAAGCCAATTCAGCCAACAAATTCACAAATACATTTTTTGATCAAAGAATTCTAAGTAACATTGTTCCCCGACAACAGCGCCATTTTGATTGAATGTATCAAGGGCACTTAATACAGTTCTATGCATAAACAATCATTAGTCAGTATATAACCCAACCAACTGAGTTGGGGTCGTTCCCACAGGGAGTAGCTTTCTTTGAATTCAAATACGAATGTATGATGACGATCCTTGCAGTTGAGCAGCACACACTTAAGAGTTTAATAATCAAATCTTCAGGATGTCGTAACAAACACAATTCAATGTAATAACAAGAAACAATCAGATAATTAGAACACACCAGGAGGATTGACTAACCAACTACCGAATTCAACTTAATTGGTGTACATCATTACCGATAATGCTAAATCATCACGGGTAGAATGGACTATAACTAAAACAACTTTCTCTCGATAAATTTCTTTATTTCCGTTGAATTCTCTCAAACCTCAACAGCACCATAAGTGATGTTTAAGGACGTAATAAACTTAAAGTAGTTCGGTTCAAGTACCATATGATCGCGTGTAGTGATATAACCCAACCAAGGGTTAGGATCGTTCCCACAAGGAGTAGTTTTGAGAATTAATAGAAAACTAAAATCTAGTTCTAATTAGTCATAGCTATTGATACTAACGATTAAAAACATATTAAATCTAATGGGTGACACAAGCATTAATTATCAATGGGGGTTTGTATTATGGTAATAAAAAAATAGTAAAAATATAAGAAAATGAGATATGGAGACGAGATTATTGGGATGTGATAGGAATACGGGATAAACTAGACTATCAGGTACATGATTTTGATGGTAGATTGTTGAACATTTGTGACTAGGCTAGGCTATAGTGGGGTAAATTTTCTCTCGAGCAACTTACCCCGAATCAACTCGGTTTCTCTCAAGCACCAAGTTGTTGCATTAAGCACAGCCTCAGCCTTAGCCCATTCACTCTCTCGAGCTGAATGTGTGGGAAAAGGTCTAGGATTCACTCTCTCGAGCTGAACCCAGGTCGATCCAATACCACCGGCTATCAATTTAGTAGTCTTAGTTTGACAACCTCTCTCTCGAGCAAGCCAAAACCACGAAGATGAAATCGTATTTGCAACTACAATCCCATTAAGTTCACACACAACAACTAAACAAAATCACATTTAAACAACAACTAAGTCATCAACAAGCGAAACCCTACAGATAATCTAACCCATATTCACAAAATCACATACCAAGAATTGGGGTTTTGGCTAGACATGTAAAAAAATTAAAAATCATTACAAATATCAGTTTCCATCAACTAGGTATGAAGAATTAAGTCTTAAAATACGTTAAGAGTGAAGAATCTTGGAGACCTACATCCAATTTTTTGGAGTTGAAACCCTTTGAATCTTCAAGGTTTTTGAACAAAATCTCAAAAACCCTCTAAACCTTGGAACTGAAAATATTCTAAGTCTAAAATAAAAATTGTCTATGACTTGATTTCTTGACTTTGATTGATTGATTGATTGATTGATTGCTAACAATTTCAACAAGTATTTATAGTGTTTGAAAATTTGTGCTGCAACGGATTACTCGGCGCAGTTAGTCGGGGTCACCGATACACTCGGCGATCTGGCTTTTGGTCGATTTCAGTGCCTTCTTGCTTTAACCTTCAACATCATTGCACTTTGAGTCGTTGGACGATATAGTACTGCTTTGCAGAACTACTTGATCGGTGGCACGTTGACTCTTCCATTTCATCGCCAACTTGATCTTTCACTTTACGGCTCATCACACTGGAACGAAAGGCGATCTCCAGGCCGATCGGTGACTCACCAACTGGGCTCGGCGATCTTCAGACGTTCATTTCTTCGTTCTTTTCAGCCGCCTTGTTCCTTCTTGCCAAGTAGTGTCCATGCTTTGCCTCAAACTCCAAATACCTGAAACTTAAGCGTTATATCAGATATTGAGACAAAATATGCATTTGAGGACACTAATTCTATAAAAAAATATAGCCCTAAATGAGTCCAATTTCTATCAAAATATCGCCGAATCTCTTTGGCGAACAGGATCGGGCTCGCCAAAGGGATTAGCTCAAAACTTTTCACAGGTCGGCGATGTGAGGGCCCTTTCGGCTAATCACTAACTACTTTTAGTGAGCAAGGGTTTGTCTGCCAAAAGTTACAGTGCAACAATGGTTCAGGGATGAAGGCAAAGGGTGATCAAAACTACCTTCGGAGAGTCGTCGAGTTCTTTAGCCGACCTCAGGTTTCTCGCCAAAATTCATTGGCTTCAACTACTCATTTAGCATAAAATTAAAGGCGAGATAGGGGCATTAAGCAAACTGCCGAGTGGTTTGCCGAGCTCGACCCAGCTCTCTAAACAAGCCAATGTGCCTACCTTCAACACACTTTCTCGAATTCGATCCCGCAACCACCAAAAACAAAATTAACAATTGCACTAGTCAAATTAATCTAAGACCCATGACAATAATCATCCAGGGATACTCACATTTTCCTGATTCGACCAAACTAAACAACATGCAAGCACAAACACACAAAATTTAAATCACTTCAACGCACAAGCATATGGGATTTCTAATTAAAATAGGCATTTGAACGATCAGATTTTATCAGAGAGGCACAACACACGACATAAGATAAAATCACTTGCATAAGAGTATAACTACCAAAAGTAAATGTAGTGTTAGTAAAACCAACCTTTTCGGCAGATTAAATCAAGACTGTTCTGCTAGGTGGTAGATTAATCCATATCCAAGAACCAATTAATCAACTAAAATACTTACAATATGCAAAAAAATTGAAAATACTAAGTAGGTGAAATTTTTCGAAGTTTGAGAGTAAGAGCAAATGAGAAAGGTTGAGAGTTTAAACCTGTGGCTTATAAAAATTATTTAGATCTCACCCATTAGGAAACTTTAGTTGAATTCGCCCAGCTACTCGGTGATCCACCAAGTGGTTACTTACCTCACTGAGTCACTGAGTTTTACAGGACCGTTAGTCAAAGTGAGGATCCAAACAGCGATCTTCATCGGGGTCGCCAACTTAGTCGGCGACTCCCATGATGCTCATCATGCACGCTAATTGTTACAGACTCTGATGTGAAATTTTCTTGAGTCTAACGGCAGTCTGCGTCGGCCTTGCCAAACTTCCTTAGCGTTTCGCCGACTTGACCTATGTCCTCCAACCAACACTTTTCATGCTCAAATCTACAAAATCAAAATACCATTATTTCAAAAATAATAAATTAAAAGAATTTAAGGATTTTGGGATGCCTCCCAAACAGCGCCTTAGTTAACGTCGTGGCATGACACAAGTTAACAATTAAACTCCAATGGTGGGGTTTGCCTCAGTTTCATCATGCAACCCCTCTTTAGAATCCGGATAGAGTTCAGTCACCACTTGGTCCATTTGGGACCCTACTAGTTGAATGAGCATAGCATGGGAGGTTGTCATCTAATTCAACAACAGTACATTCTCCCTGATCTTCTCCAATACTATATGCTCCTCATTGGCTTTTTGGAGTAAAAGTGTGAGCATTGCTTTGATTTGTCCACCCTCCTTGTTCTTAAATTTCCTTCGTTTATGAGAAGGAATGTAGCGTCCATTCTTGTTGTACTGGACTTCAAGATCCCCAATTTTCTTAGTCAGCTCATCTAACTGGGTTAGCAGGACTAATAAGCTGAAGTGTTTCCTTTCACTTGCTTGGTTTGTCTGAGTTAAGTTGTCAAGCAATTTGGCTACTATCACATAGGGTTGTCGTACTAGACTACCCAAGACAATTTGATCAACCCACATTATGTTCCATGGAATAAGACTTCTGTAGAAACATTCTGGAAGAACTATGTCTGGGATCTGATAAGTATGACAGTTACTCAAAAGCACTTAAACCTCGTCCATGCCTCATGAAGTTGTTAGCCTTCTAACTGCTTAAAGGTTAGAATCTTATCCTGGAACCTCATCACTTCTACCTGGAGGTGCTCCATTGGTTCACCATCTCCATCATGTATACTCATTATTCTGTCTCAACACACACCAGCAAGATGAAACTAAATATTAAGTAAGTGAACTACGACTAACAAGAACGAATCTCACTTAACTACAAATTCTCAAACAACACCACTCCCCGGCAGCGACGCCATTTTGATGTTTAAGGACGTATTCAACTGACACTAGTTCGGTTCAAGTGCCATACGATCGCGTGTAGTGATATAACCCAACCAATGGTTAGTATCGTTCCCACAGGGAGTGATTTTGAGAATTAATAGAAAAATAAAATCTAGTTCTAATTAGTCATAGATATAAATATTAATGAATAAAAATATATTAAATCTAATGGGTGACGCAAGCGTCAATTATCAATCGGTGTTTGTATTATGAAAATAACAAAAACAGTAAAAATATAAAAAAAATGAGATATAAAGACAAAATTCTTGGGGTCTGACAGGAATACGGGATAAACTAGACTATCCGGTACATGTTTTTGATGGTAGATTGTTGAGCATTTGTGACTAGGCTAGACTATAGTGGGGGTAAATTCTCTGTCGAGCAACTTACATCGAATCAACTCGGTTTCTCTCAATCACCAAGTTGCCGCATTAAGCACAACCTCTGCCTTAGCCCATTCACTCTCTCGAGCTGAATGTGTGGAAAAAGGACTAGGATTCACTCTCTCGAGCTGAACCCATGTCGACCCAATACCACCGGTTATCAATTTAGTAATCTTAGTTTTACGACCTCTCTCTCTAGCAATCCAAAAACACTAATATGAAATCGTATTTGCAACTATAATCCCATTAAGTTCATACACAAATACTAAGCGAAATCACATTTAAACAACAAATAAACCATCAACAAGCAAGACCCAATAGATAATCTAACCCATATTAACAAAATCACACCCCAAGAATTGGGTTTTAGCTAGACACGTAAAAGAGATAAAAATCAATACCAATATAAGTTTCCATCAACTGGGTATGACAAATTAAATCTTAAAACACGTCAAGAGTGAAGAATCTTGGAGACCCACATCCAATTTCTTGGAGTTGAAACCCTTTCAATCTTCAAGGTTTTTGAACAAAGTCTCCAAAACCATCTAAAACTTGGAACTGAAAATATTCCAAGTTTAAAATAAAAATTGTCTATGACTTGATTTCTTCATTTTGATTGATTGATTGCTAACAATTTCAACATGTATTTATAGTGTTTGAAAATTTGTGCTGCAGCAGATCACTTGGCACAGTGAGTCGGGATCACCGATACACTCAGCGATCCGCCTTTTGGTCAATTTTATCACCTTCTTGCTTTAGCCTTCTTCACCTTTGTGCTTTGAGTCGTTGGGCGATATAGTACTACTTCACGGAACTACTCGACGACACACTGACTTCTCTATTTCATTGCCAACTTGATCTTTGCCTTCAAGGCTTAGCACACTCGAACAAAAAGCCATCTCCAGGTCGATCGGCAACTCGCCAACTGGGCTCGGCGATAATAAGGCCTTCATTTCTTCATTCTTTTCAGCCCCCTTGTTCTTTCTTGCCAAGTAGTGTCCATGCTTTACCTCAAACTCCAAATACCTGAAACTTAAGGGTTTTTATCAAATTTTGAGACAAAATATGCATTTGACGACACTAATTCTATCAAAATATAGCCCTAAATTAGTTCAATTTGTAGACACATCAATAACCTAACCAACCCACATTCTCATCAAATCTACTCTTTTGAGGTAGATACAAAGGTTGGGTCTTGGGTTTCACTCTCTTAAGATGAAACCATCAAACCCACAACTAAGGATGCCAAATTACTATGTTGGTTCCATACTTCTCGCTCGAGGAAGCACAAAACTCAGAAATCTATCACACCAACGATACAATAAGTAAATTAAACTACCATAATAATTTAGACCCGCTTTAGATTAACACCAACAATCACTAATCGATAACACCGATTTAGTAGAATGCAACAATTGATCACATTGTCAAACCCCCAAGGTTAGGGTTTTAGCCAATCATGGAGAAAAGATGAAAATCAACACCTGCCACATTTTCCATAGCTAGATATATGAAATTTGAAAGTTAAAATCAACTAAAATCTTCTCTATTACAAAATCTCAATGAATAATCTTGGTAAAATCACTTGAAACCAACAATGGTGGTGTTTTTGCTCTCAATCTTTTGTTCCTTACATTTCTGAATACCTTCTCTCTCTAGCGAAAATCAATTTATCCAAGTCTGATGTGTGGCTGTTTGGGACCAATCGGGGAGGTAAGTCGGGCTTCAGTGACTCATCGATTTTCCTTCGTCTCACCTTCATTTTTCACTTCTTATTTGTCCAGCCACTGTAATTTTATGCAAGCCAGATCGGGATAGCCGAGTGATTTCGTGATCCGCTCTTTTTTCCTTTCATTTCAACCATCAGCACTTGTCCAAATTTCCATCAATACTTTTGGCGACCTGGTC
Organism: Solanum chiquidenum; assembly: GCA_029582725.1. Classification (NCBI taxonomy): domain Eukaryota; kingdom Viridiplantae; phylum Streptophyta; class Magnoliopsida; order Solanales; family Solanaceae; genus Solanum; species Solanum chiquidenum. Next base: position 10,583 of record JAJOOS010001122.1, on the reverse strand, counting down.
ATCCAACAATGAAACGATTTGTGACACGCTGAATGGAACTACTACTCGCCGAAGCTACCCCTAACTTAGCCTCAGTGTTCTGTAACTTTAGGCGGTACAGTGGCAACTTGACGAGTTGCCGAGTGGCATCGACGATAATCAAGCTTGTTTTTTGCCTTCTCTTATGTGCTCGTGTTGTTTCTATTTCCCATTTCTGTCCTAGCTTTGTTCCTCAATCCATGTACTTGGAAATCAAGGGTTTTGCATTAGTTATTTGCACAAAATAGGCATTTGAGGACACTAAATCATTGTAAATAAAGCCCTAAATGAGTCCAAACCTTGGATTTATCAGTACATAGGTAAGGGATAATTAAGGATATTGCTTCTAAAAACCTGACCTCTACTACGGGAGATATCCCATCTCAATATCATCTCGATGCTAAGTATAAATCCCACGGAATAGTAATTTCTTTCTAAACTTATTATTCATGAAAAGGTGTCCTTGGAAAACCAATCCAAGATAGTTCATTAGAATAGCTCTTACTATTGATTTATTAAGGTGAGAAAGACTTTCAACCTAAGAATCCTTTCTATGTGAGAAAACTTTTTACATCATGCTAGCTATGTGTTTATGAAAATTCCCTTTCAGCAACACAACAACAAATTATTGGTACTTTACTCTCAAAACACCCTTAAAACATTTGCATAGATTTCATAAGAAAATGCACAAGTCCATAATTTACCTCTTGAGGTTCAAAATCCACTCTCATCCATAAATCTTGGAAAACATGGGTTAGATATGGATTTCATCATAAATACATGTAAAGCTTGCAGTACATGCTTAATTTTGATTAAAAAAAACTTGCTTTATACTCAAAATCACTTATCATATAATTTACAACTTGAGAACATGGGAGATTACATGGGTTCATGGGGAAATCATCATAAAATCATCATATATCATCAGCTCATGCATAAGAGATCATAATTCAATTATTTAAATCAATAATTAAAAATATCCACGGTGATTGAAGAAAAACCATAACTCAATAGGGGAATTCTACCTTTAGAAGTAGAGAAATTTGGGAACTCCATGGATTAAAACTATCAAACCTTGACTACAAATGCTAGCCTTCAATGGAGGAAATAAGACCTTAGCTTGAAACCATAGGTAAATCCTTTTTCTTCTTCTTTAGTTTCTACAGATAGAATTTTTGAGGATATTTGGTTTTCTTTTATGAATTTGGAAGAATGAAGTAAACAGGCTAATTTGGGGGTTGAAAATGCTTATATAGGGGTCTTAGTAAGGGGTAGAACGATGTATCATAGGAACTAATTAATTAAGAAAATAACCAACTGCCCCTAAAAATAATTGGCAATTGACACTAACGGACCCAGTCGACGGACCGTGGTCTGACCTACTGTCCATTAATGGTGGTCAGAGACTATGATTTTGGGTCTCTAACAGTAACACCCCAGAAATTTTATGACTTAGATTTGAGCCTCACCTTATGAATAATGACTTAAAAATAGTTAAAATGATGTTTCTAAACCTAAATTAATGCAATTGACTTGGTTTGGAAGAGTAAAAGTCTAAACGTCAAGAAACGAACAAGACGTCCGGAAACTAGAGAAGAATGTGTCCTAGTGTGTCCTTAGGTTTTGGGCAGGTTTGGGAGTGTCGTATGATGGTTTAATCTTGTAAAAAGGTTTAAATTAGGTAAATATATATTTATAGGGTCAAAAATTTTGAATACAACTCCCCGGGGCCACACTAAGGGACCCCGAGGAGGACCCTAACCTTGGCCAAGCAGGCTGCCAAGGCAGCTTGAAGATTACACTTGGAGGGAATAGCTGCGCGTCACGCACTTGCTCCCCCAAGAAGGAAAAAGTCAGTTTGCGACGCGTTCGCGTCGCAGACTCTACTCTCTCAAAATTTAATTCCAAATATTTTCTGGGACCAGCTCCGCGTCGCGGACTTGTTCCGCGACGAAAATGCAGAAATTTAGAAATTGATTTTTATTTCATTAAAGAGTCCAACTAAGTGAGGGGTATTTAGGGTACTTTAAGGGACATGTATATAATGATTTTTAAGTCAATTTACCTCACTTTTATCACTGAAACATAAAACCCCAAAGATCTAAACCTAAAGTTCCTCCTTCTCTCTACTCTCTCTCTTCCCAGGAACTTCATTGAACAAGATTGGAGCTTCAAGAAGAAGACCAAATCTCCAAGGTTTCAACTCGGATTTTCATGGTTAATTTGTCAATAAGGTATGGTTTCTTATCACTCTTGGGATTCCTTTCCCCAAGAGGCCCCTTCAAGATGAATTTCAAAATCTCTAATTTCTAGGTTTCAATCCAAAAACGTGGGACTTCTTTCTAAAGTGAAATTGATGTTATAAACTGACTTTGATTGATGTTATATGAACAATTATGGATGAATTTATGTTGTATTGATGGTTTCTTGAACAATTCCCCATGAGACTCATGTTTCTCCTTATTTTCCAAATTCTAACCCTAGTTTGTGTTGGATATTAATTGAAGGCTATGAATTGAATGTCATGTTATGTAATTCATGTTTGTATGATGATTATAGCCTAGGTTATGTATAATTAGGATTGAGTCTTTGAATGAAGCATTGAAGGCTATGAAGGGAATATGTCAATTGCTTACATTGATGATGAATATGTCATTACTTCATGAATTACCTTTTATTATGTATTGGTTATGAATTTCTTGGTAATTGAAGTATAAATGTCCCATGAAAGGCTAGAAGGTATGAAGGTTGGTTCTTCTTTGAAATCAAGTATGAAAGGTAAATTACTTAGATTGTAATGATACTATATCTAATATGTTGTTGTGGTGTTGATGACCTAGTTTCCTCATCCTTAACCCTCTACACTTGAATTAGCTATGACGTATGTATGTATGTTATGGTATGATTGTTATATGATTGAAAGTTAGTTCTCATGATTATAATGTAACGTAAAGTGAAAGGTTTACTCACTTGCTAAGTATTTGTAAAGTGAAAGGATTGTTACTAACTTATGAACATATATGAGCTATTATGGTAAGATGTTAGCATAAGAGTCTAGTAAAGGCTAATGTGAACTTATGTGATGACTAAAGGTGATTACTAAAGGGAATTAGATGCTTAGCACCGAAAGGGCGTGTAAATGAGATGGGGTTCTCACGTTTAGTAAGTTCGGATCCCCACATGGGTTTGCTCATGTTTAGCAAGTCCGGATTACTCACGGTATGTGTTGTCTCATGAGATGGAAATCTCCACGTTTAGTAAGTTAGGGTTTCTAGAAGCAATTTCCTTGAACCTTAACTATGTGCCCACATAGGTCTTTATATTAGTGGATCCACCTAGATAGCTATGTACGAATGGTTACACCTTAGGCAAGTCTTAACCCTCTCTTTTCGGTGTGGGAGTAGAACACCGGATTCCATGTAGCTCTCATGGTCTATGTCGGTTATTGCAATATTTCCCTAATGTAAAAGTAAATGAAGGTATGAAAGGTGTGAACTCTTACTAGGGCGTTATTAAGGGTTTCTATATAGTGTAAGGGAGGGTATGGTACTTTTCTTGCACATTGCACTTGTAGGATCCTAATAGATGGTTGTAGTAGTGTTCTCTTATGATTATGACGGTTATGACTTATGTATGTTGAAGCTATGTTATGTATGATCGTTATGAATATGGTAAGTTATGATGATATATGATCTTATGAATGTATGCATGAAGAAGATTGCTTAATGTGATACTTGGCTTTGAATAGGGTTATTGGGTTCTATTCTTGGCATTGCACTAGTATTTCTTGGGTTGTCTACATGTTGGGATGATACTATGTTTGTTTGGACAATGATGCTTATTTTGTGTGCATATTAGATTTACTTGGTAAAAAGCATGTTTTTACTAAATGTCTTTTTATGCATGTTTCAATGGTTTTTATGCATAGTAGCAATACTTAGTACATGTGTTGTACTGACCCATATTTTCTCCCTTTTTCCCCAATAGTTAGGTCCGGGCCGTTGAGTATTCAAGCTTACTTCTCAAGACACTTGGAGTTGCTTCCCCAAGTTGGTGAGTCCTCCAGTCCGAGGACAAGACCATATGATCTAGCTTCTATGTTTAGTTCTTTTCTTATGTTGAAAGGCATTGTTGTACTTTCCTATTTCAAGACTTCTTATTGATGTAAGGGCAAGTCCCATTTTCCATACTTCTATGTCTAGATGGTACATTGCGACGAAGTTAAATTCTATTTTTCATATATGAAGTGAAGTTGAACTTCCAAAGTAAAAGTTTTAAATTTTCCGTGATTTTATTCTATGATACATGTTATGATGAATGCTAAGGGCTTGTATAAGACCTCTTCGAGGTCGAATACGCCGGTAACGACTAGGGGGTGCTCTCGAGTCGTTACAAACTTGGTATCAGAGCATAAGGTTGAGAATAATGTATGATTCATGTCACAAGATACAACGTCAAGTAGACTTTTGTTCATGGGTGTACAGCACACCACACTTATGAATGGGAGGCTACGAGATGCTTAGGAACTTTCACTCTTTTGTTATTCCATAGTCGTGCCTAAGAGTCTTAACTCTATTTAGTCTTTTTCTTCTAATCCTTATCTTGTGCTTATAGGAAATGAATACAAGAAGGAACAATGCAAGGAGGACCGGTGAGAATAATGTGAATGAGGCGGTTCCCCCTCAAGCTCCTCAAAACCCTCAAGTTCCTATTGAAGAAGGGCTATGTCTAATGTTGAGATAAGGTCGTCTATTCATAAGTTGACTCAAGTGTTGGCCACTCAAATTGTTAGAGATGCTAGGGTGCAAGTGAACCCCAATGCTAGAACTACCGCTTCTAGGATAAGGGATTTCACAAGGATGAATCCCCCTACTTTCTTTGGCTCCAAAGTGGAAGAAGATCCACAAGGGTTCATGGATGAAGTGTCTAAGGTTCTAGAGGCTATGGGTGTGTCTTCTCAAGAAAAGGCGGAGTTAGCCGCCTATCAACTCAAAGATGTGGCACAAGTATGGTATGAACAATGGAAGGATGGGAGGCCTATTAGAGAGGGTCCAATAAGTTGGGCTACATTCAAGACGGCTTTTCTTGATAGGTTTTTCTCCTTGGAACTAAGGGAGAGGAAGATGCAAGAATTCATCAACCTTCGTCAAGGGGGTGTGAGTGTGAAGGAGTATGGACTCAAATTCACTCAATTGTCCAAGCATACTCCTACTTTGGTGTCGAACTCTAGAGATACAATGAACAAATTTGTTATGGGGGTATCCGATCTTTTGGTGAATGAATGTAGGTCAACTATGCTAATCCCAACCATGGACATTTCTCGTCTTATGGTTCATGCCGAAAACATTGAGGAGAAAAAGCTTAAGCAAGTTGGTAGAGAATTGAAGAGGTCAAGGGCCGATGATGGAAATTCTTTTAAGGTTAGGTTTGAAATCCAAGATAAGCCAAAGTTCAAACAGAGGTTTTCCAACCAAGGTCCTCCTAACACTCCAAGGGTCAACAAAGGTAAGGTGTCTACTCCCAAGCCTCAAGAATCAAGAGGTGGTGGTCCTTATGTTGAGAAGTCTATTTGTACAAAGTGTGGTCGAAAACATGAAGGCAAGTGCCTAGTTGGCACGGGTAATTGCTATGGTTGTGGTAAGAGCGGCCACATGAGGAGGGACTGCCCTATTCTAAAGGCTCAAGGAAGGGAAAATTCTCAAGCACAAGCAAGTGGCCCAAATCCCGATGCTTCTAAGAAGAATCGCTTCTATGCTCTCCAATCCCGAGGTGATCAAGAGAGGTCTCCGAATGTTGTGACCTGTACGCTACAAATATTTTCAATTAATCTTTATGCATTGATGGATCCCAGTGCCACTTTGTCTTTTGTAACCCCTTTAGTGGCTACGAAATTTGATAGGCTTCCCGATGTCTTAGATGAACCCTTTTTGGTTTCTACCACGGTGGGTGATTCCATAGTTGCTAAAAGAGTTTATAGGGGTTGTCCTATATCTTTGCCCAATAAAGTCACTTTGGTTGATTTAGTGGAACTTGATATGTTAGATTTTGATGTTATATTGGGGATGGATTGGCTTTATGCTTGTTTTGCGTCCATAGATTGTAGGACCCGAATTGTGAAGTTTCAATTTCCTAATGAACCCATTATAAAATGGGAGGGAGTAAATTCCATTCCTAGAGGAAGGATCTCATTTCATGTCTAAAACCTTGTAAGTTGATTTCTAAGGGTTGTCTCTATCATATTGTGAGGGCCAGGGATCTTGAGTCCGAGATTCCTCCTTTGGAGTCAGTCCCCGTAGTGAAGGATTTTCTAGAAGTCTTTCCCGATGACTTCCCTAGGATTCCTCCCAAACGGTAAATAGATTTCGGCATAGATTTATTGTCGGATACACAACCCATCTCAATCCCTCCTTACCGAATTACCCCGGCGGAGTTGAAGGAACTAAAAGCTCAACTCAAAGATTTGTTGGATAAGGGTTTCGTCCAACCTAGTATATCTCCTTGGGGTGCACCAGTGTTATTTGTGAAGAAGAAGGATGGATCTCTTCGTATCTGTATTGAATACCGACAATTAAATAAGATGACCATTAAGAACAAGTATCCACTCCCTAGGATTGATGACTTATTTGATCAACTTGAAGGAGCGAGTTACTTTTCAAAAATTTAGTTGAGGTTGGGTTATCACCAACTTAGGGTGAGAAGTGTTGATGTTCCGAAAATAGCCTTCCAAACAAGATATGGTCATTCTGAGTTCTTAGAGATGTGCTTTGGTCTTACAAATGCCCCAGTGGCTTTCATGGACCTTATGAATCGTGTGTTTAGGAATTATCTAAACTCATTTTTCATTGTCTTTATGGATGACATCTTGATATACTCTAATAGTGAGGATGATCACATGAATCATTTGAGGATAGTGTTGTAAGTCGTCAAAGATCACCAACTATATGCTAAGTTTAGCAAGTGCGAGTTTTGGCTAAGATCGGTTGCTTTCCTTGGTCACATTATTTCTAGTGAGGGTATAGAAGTTGATCCAAAGAAAATCGATGCGGTCAAAAGTTGGCCTAGACATTTGAGTCCTTTCGACATCCGAAGCTTTTTGGGTTTGACCAGTTACTACCGGAGGTCTTTTGAGGGATTTTCATCTATTGCATCTCCATTAACAGCCTTAAATCAAAAGAAGTCCAAGTTCGAATGGTTGAAATCTTGTGAAAAGAGCTTCCTATTGTTGAAAGATAATCTCACCTCCGCTCCGGTTCTGACCTTACCGGAGGGCACTACAGGGTTTGTAGTATATTGTGACACTTCCCGAGTAGGTTTGGGTTGTGTCCTCATGCAGCATGGTAAGGTTATATCTTATGCCTCGAGAAAACTCAAGGTGCATGAGAAGAATTATCCAACTCATGACCTTGAGCTAGCAGTCGTAGTCTTTGCTTTAAAGATTTGGAGACACTATCCCTATAGGGTACATGTGGATGTGTTTACCGACCACAAGAGTCTTCAATATATTTTTACCCAAAAAGAATTGAATCTCCGACAAAGGAGGTGGTTGGAACTCTTGAAAGATTATGATATGAGGGTCCTTTACCACCCTGGAAAAGCAAATGTGGTTGCGATGCTTTGAGTCGTGTATCTATGGGTAGTGTGTCACAGGTGGAAGAAGAGAAAAGGGAGTTAGCCCGTGATGTACATAGGCTAGCCCGGTTCGGTGTCCGACTTGAAGATTCCCCAAAAGGAGGTGTCAGTGTCCATCATAATTCCGAGTCATCGGTTGTTGTTGACGTGAAGTCTAAGCAATATCTTGACCCTATTTTGATGGAACTAAAAGAGTCGGTTCTCAACAAAGCAATAGAAACTTTCTCTAAAGGAGAATATGGGGTGCTTAAGCACTAAGGAAGGTTATGTGTGCCAGATGTGGATGGTCTAAGAGAGACAATGTTAGAGAAGGCCCATGGGTCCCAATACTCCTTCCATCCGGGAGCCACCAAAATGTATCATGACTTACATGAGATTTATTGGTGGAACGGAATGAAAAGAGACATAGAAAATTTTGTGGCTAGGTGCTCAAATTACCAACAAGTCAAAGCCGAGGACCAAGGACCGGGAGGTCTAACCCATGATATTGATATCCCCACTTGGAAGTGGGAAGAAATCAATATGGACTTCGTGGTAGGTTTGCCTCGAACCCGTAGGCAACATGACTCCATTTGGGTCATTGTGGATAGGTTGACTAAATCAGCCCATTTCCTTCCCGTCAAGGTTTCTTATTCGGCGGAAGATTATGCTAAGTTGTACATTAAGGAGATTGCGAAGTTGAATGGGGCCCCGTTGTCGATTATTTCGGATAGAGGTGCCCAATTTACTTCCCATTTTTGGAGGTCTTTCCAAAGTGGGTTTGGTACTCAAGTGAAACTTAGTAGGGCATTTCACCCTCAATGGATGGTCAAGCAGAACGCACCATCCAAACCCTAGAGGACATGTTGAGAGCGTGTGTCATTGACTTCAAAGGTAATTGGGATGACCACCTACCTTTGATAGAATTTTCCTACAACAATAGCTACCACTCGAGTATTGCTATGGCACCCTTTGAAGCACTTTATGGTAGAAGGTTTTGATCTCCGGTTGGGTGGTTTGAAGTGGGTGAATTTTCTCTTCTTGGTCCCGAGGTAGTCTATGAGGCTATGGGGAAAGTTTGACTTATAAGGGATAGGTTGAAAATAGCTCATAGTCGGTAAAAGTCTTATGCCGATAATAGAAAGAGGGATCTTGATTTTGAAGTAGGTGATTGGGTCTACTTGAAGATCTCACCCATGAAAGGGGTGATGACGTTTGATAAGAAGGGGAAGCTTAGCCCTCGGTATGTTGGGCCTTATGAGATGTTGAAGCGTGTCGGAAAGGTCACTTATGAGTTGAAATTGCCCATCGAATTGGCCCCGGTTCACCCGGTGTTCCATATTTCTATGTTAAAGAAGTGTATAGGTGACCCGGTGTCTATTCTTACTCTAGAAGGTTTAGGGGTGAATGAGAACCTTTCTTATGAAGAGGTTCCGGTCGAAATATTAGATCATCAAGTTAATAAGTTGAGGAATAAAGAGGTTGCCTCTGTAAACGTTCTATGGAGAAACCACCTAGTTGAGGGTGCAACATGGGAGGCCGAGGCCTACATGAAGTCCCGCTACACTCATATTTTTCCTCCTACTCCTAGCCATAGTTGAGGTTAGTAGTATCTCTTCATTTGGTATAAATTGAAAATCATGTGTGTTGATGATTATGACATGATTTCCTTGTATGTGCATATTTTTGTGAAAATTCATGGTTAAGTTGTATGTTCAGTTTTCCTAAATTTTGTTTCTCATGGTTGAAATTGCACCCATAGATGTTGTGTGATGTTGTATTCATGAGAGTTGTAATGAGCATGCTTGATGTTGTCTTGTTAAAGAAATGTCTTGTTAATTGCTTAGTATATATGTTGATGCTCATTGATTATGGAGAAGGTAGTTCCTCATATACTTATGTGAAGTAAAAAGTTTTGAGCATAGTGATGTTGTGGATTAAATTCCTATATGATATGATGATATGATGTTGTTGATGTGACTGGTTGTTGTGCAGCTAGTTTGAGTCATTGTCTCCCTAGAAAGAAGTCCAAGTGACATTCGGGGACGAATGTTCCTAAGGGGGGAATATTGTAACACCCCAGAAATTCTATGACTTAAGTTAGAGCCTCACCTTATGAATAATGACTTAAAAATATTTAAAATGATGTTTCTAAACCTAAATTAATGGAATTGACTTGGTTTGGAAGAGTAAAAGTATAAACGTCAAGAAACGACCAAGACGTCCGAAAACTAGAGAACAATGTGTCCTAGTGTGTCTTTAGGTTTTGGGCAGGTTTGGGAGTGTCGTATGATGGTTTAATCATGTAAAAAGGTTTAAATTAGGTAAATATATATTTATAGGGTCAAAAATTTCGAATACGACTCCCCGGGGCCACACTAAGGGACCCCGAGGAGGACCCTAACCTTGGCCAAGCAGGCCGCCAAGGCAGCTTGAAGATTGCACTTGGAGGGAATAGTTGCGCGTCGCGCACTTGCTCCCCCAAGGAGAAAAAAGTCAGTTCGCGTCGCGGACTCTACTGTCTCAAAATTTAATTCAAAATATCTTCTGGGACCAGCTCCGCGTCGCGGACTTGTTCTGCGACGAAAATGAAGAAATTTAGAAATTGATATTTATTTTATTAAAGAGTCCAACTAAGTGAGGGGTATTTAGGGTACTTTAGGGGACATGTATATAATGATTTTTAAGTCAATTTACCTCACTTTTATCACTGAAACACAAAACCCCAAAGATCTAAACCTAAAGTTCCTCCTTCTCTCTACTCTCTCTCTCTTCCCAGGAACTTCATTGAACAAGATTGGAGCTTCAAGAAGAAGACCAACTCTCCAAGGTTTCAACTCGAATTTTCATGGTTAATTTGTCAATAAGGTATGGTTTCTTATCACTCTTGGGATTCCTTTCCCCAAGAGGCCCCTTCAAGATGAATTTCAAAATCTCTAATTTCTAGGTTTCAATCC
>JAJOOS010001121.1:0-65263 GCA_029582725.1 Solanum chiquidenum | reverse complement strand
GATGAAGTTGAAGATGATATTATACCTTTGGAACCAGTTACACGTAAGGAAACACTTCTCGCATCTAAAACTCTTCACAATTTTATGATGCAGTTCGACAAGACAACACTGGAGATCTTGGATGCAATAAGAAAAGTTAGAGATGAACTTCAACTAGATTTAAATTTTAAGAAAAAATAGAACACAATAGAATCATATTTCACTAAATTGTCTTAGACATATTTATACTTTTAAAGAATTATTAATTTATGATATTAGTGGGACCATATATTTACATAGGGGTCTTCTGGAAATATATTATCTTATTATTTTATTGAAATTGATGATTTTTTCCATTGGCTCAAGTCGGGATCAAAAGAAAATATTATTTTAGAGAAATTATTAATTTACCGAATATTAATTTAGTAAATTTTTACAGTATATTGTAAGAAAAATATTTTCAAAAGAATTACTCCTATTAAATTGATCATTTACTATGGCAAGAGTTTTTTACTCGTAACAACTCATTCTCCATGTGTCATGTTGCATGTAGGGAATTGGACAAGTGGCCTTGCCCCTTGTCATTGTTTCATGACGTTCTTTCCCATATATTCTTCTCATTTTGTTCATTATAGTATATAACAAATAATCTATGATTTTTCCTTAATTAATTAATGTTTATTTCTGAATCTCTCGTTTCCCTCTTTCTCATTTTGGGCTATTTTAATTAATTAATGTTTATTTTATTTTTTTATTAATAACTTGTTGATGTTAACTAATTTGTCGATTTTTGTATCCTCTATTCAAGATAGGGAAGACTTATTTAATTCTGGGGAAACATTTCACACCGTTGAAATAGTTTTTTAGGATAATATCCAACACGACTCAAATATTAATTTTCTGCACTAATATTTACATATTATCGTAGTAATATTCATCTATTCTCAGGAATACTTTTTGTTAAATAATAAATAATATTATTATTATGAAATTTCAATTATTTCCCCAACGTATAAATATATTCACAATTTTTTACACTTCAATTCACTAATTAATTAAGTTTGAGGTTCAAGAAAAAAAATACTATTCCCTCCATTCTATTTTATATGTCACATTTTTACTTTGCACTTACATTAAGAAATGATGTAACTTTACCTTTCTATCATTATTTAATGTTTTCTTAAGTTAATTTTATTAATAAATGATAAGATTAATTAACTATTCTATCAAAGGGTATAATAGGTAAAATATGATAATTCATGCATAAATTTTGTAAAATAATAAATATTATGGTCCAACTATTTATAGAAAGAGATGACATATAAAATAGGAGGGAAGAAAGTAATTTTTTACACTTCAATTCACATATCAAATGCGTTGTGGGGTTGAGATTAGCTCACTAATGAGCTTCACGACTTCACATGTCAATAGTGTACCATCAAAAAGAACGCCATGCAATAGATAAAGGCAATTGCTTCTCTATTAAATAAATAAATAATTTAAATTTAAATTTTAAATATAAAAAAATCTTTCATAAGAAACATTTTTTATCGAAAAATAAGTCATCTCAATTTCTCTTTTTGAGTCGAGCCTTTACCGTCCACGCAATATCCCACGAGCCCCAAATCCCGTAGACAACTAACTCATCCTACGCGTTCCCCAACCCACGCCTAAAAAAATGCCCTTTCTCCTTCACTCTATATATTCCTCCTATACTTGCGCTACTTCTCTGTAAATCTACAAAACAGAGTCATTTTACTTTCTGAAAAAATATACATATATATATAATTTGTTGCTACCATGGGAAGTGAAGGTGATTGCAAAACTAATCAAAGGAAACCCAGATTTCTTTGCCTTCATGGATTTCGAACGAGTGGAGCAATTTTGAAGAAGCAAATATTTGATAAATGGCCAACTCAAGTGGTGGATAAATTGGATCTAGTTTTTGTTGATGCGCCTTTTCCATCACAAGGCAAATCTGAAGTTGAAGGCATCTTTGACCCTCCCTATTACGAGTGGTTCCAATTCAATAAGGTCCCTTCCTTTTTTCAGTATTAAATCGTACTTGATTCGATCACATAGCTCTTCCTTCAATTTCGATCTTCAATACAGGAATTTACAGAGTATGAGAATTTTGATAAATGTCTTGAATACATAGAAGAATGTATGATTAAGCATGGACCTTTCGATGGTCTTCTTGGTTTCTCTCAGGTAATTTAAGTTTTTTTTTTCGTTATTCGATTGGGTTATAAATTTGGTTCAATGGTTTTTGCCTTTACTTTGGAAGTATTTGATTTTTTAAAAAAGGTCTGTTATTTACGTCAAAAATATTATTTTTTTCTATGAAAACAATTGTTTTTTCAAATTTATGATATTACATGTATCTTTATTACTAGAAAATAAATTTGCACAATTTGATTTTGAGTATCTGTCTTTTTGATTTTGAGTATCTGTCTTTTTGATACAATTCAGGGGGCAATTCTTTCTGGAGCATTGTCCGGGTTGCAGGCTAAGGTAAACACTACGTGATAAATTAAATTTTTGTTTAGTTCTGTGTGTGAAATGAAAAATATCAAAATTCGAATCGTAATGTCATAATTATTCGTGTTCAATTAAATTTTTCATTATAATTGATGATTACATGGTGTGATATTGACAGGAAGTGGGACTTACAAATGCGCCAAAAATAAAAAATCTGATAATAATTGGAGGTGCTAAATTTCAGAATAAATCAGTTGCCGAAAAAGCTTATTCATCAGCAATTACATGCCCTTCCCTTCATTTTTTAGGTACTTTTCTGTTCCTACAAAAAAATTCAACACGTTGTAGTGTTGTTGACTACACGTAATATGATTCTTTTATATTTATTTCATAACGTTTTGTGCAAATTGAACAACACATTATTTTGTTTCTTTAAAACGTTTGTTTAATAAACTAGGACAAGTCAACTATAGATTCTGATTAAATTGAATTTGTTAAGAAATTTCATGGAACAATGAAAATTAACTACTATAGTATTTATTAAATAAAGGCATGTCGAGAAACACAATGTATAGTTCCAACTTATTAGATCGATAAATACGTCAATATTGGTTATTGTTGGGAGGAATATTTAGCGGATATGCCTTGATATAAAGGAATTGTTAGACAAGAGGAGTTGTTTGATCGATGATATAAGTTATATCAATCTCAACATATTTCACATTTGCTTATGAATATCAATTAATCTCAAGAATTAGTTATTCTCTTTAAAAGATAGATAGTTAATTGTGTGAGACATTCCAACCGTCATCCAGTCACCAAACAACTCCTAAATTCTGGTTTCATAACTAGTTGCAGTTATCAGTTGTTTCAATTGACTTATTAAACTATAGCATAAGCTAGAAAATCCAAACTTATGACTTCAACATGCCTATTTTAAGGAGGGGGTGGGGGGTCCAGCTGCTAAACTTCAACAGGTTATTATCGCCACATGTATCCAAAGCTTCTAATTTTCTTAAATGTGTTTTAATATGTTATAGCAGGTGGTATTTGGGGTGTGCATCGGTTCGGTTTATCGGTTTTGTTCTTTAACGGTTCGGTTTTTGGTTTAACCAATAAGAAATGCTTATAAAACAAATTTATGACTTCTCTAATAAATTTGACACGACAAAACAATAATGTAACTTTACAAAAGCTCATAAAATAGAAATAATAATAACAAACATGAAAAAAAAACTATACATTTGTAACACAAAGAGAAATTAAGAGGAATGTGGTTTTTACTTTAGGTTTTGACGATTTGTATAATGTAAAGTTGTAAACTCAAAATCACATAGCGAAGTATGAATTGAATCGCTAAATGAAAAAGACATAATTATTATGATATTGAGATTAATATTTACGAATATGTATGTATATGTAAAAGTAGTAAATTACTATAAACTCAACTCTTAATGGGTTATAACCCAATATTAAAAATCAATATCGAATCGATAATTCAATAATTTTTTTTATAAAATCATTAAGAAATCGTTAACTTAATAATCCAATATCAATAAATCAATAATACTTTTATCGGTCGGTTCAGTTTTTGCATACTAGGTGGTATGCTTTATTTTCAGGGCGATTAGTTATATTTGTTATGAATAATTATCTATAATAACTTTTAAGTGATCTAACAATGATAAAATCTTACTTTTCACACTTTGAAGATGAATTATTTTTTTTAAAAAAAATATACGATATTAATTACTGGTTATTAATTGATCATTATAGGTGAGAAAGATTACCTAAAGAAGTATGGGATAGAACTGTTGGAATCATGTGTTGATCCAGTGGTGATTCATCATCCTAGGGGCCACACTATACCAAGATTTGGTAAACCTCTTTAACTATTTTATTAATTCAGCTTCATTTAATGTTTATTATATTCTGAGTTGTTAATTAATTCTTCTTGTTTTTTCAGATGAGAAAGGATTAGAGAGTATGCTTAGTTTCATTGAGAAGGTGCAAGCAGAGATTAACAAGTGTACAAGTTTGATAAAAAAATTAATTTTTTTTGTGGTAGTCCCTTGTTTGGAACATATAATTTCCACTTTTTTTAATAAATAAAATAGCTCTGAATAATTAGATTTGAGGAACTTTCGCATATAGCCACTCAAAAATAGCCTAATTGCGCTTCATAGCTATAGTGTATTAATTACGATTTGTAGCTACATGTTATAGAGAGGAGAGTGGCGAGTGAGAGAGGGCAGAAAGTGGGAGAGAGTCAGGGTGTGTATCGGTCAGTTCGGTTATAAGTATTATCGATTCGGTTTATCGGTTTTTGGTTTTTAAATATGCTAAACCGATAACCAAACCAATATGATATTTGTTATCGGTTTTTGGTTTATCGATTTATCGGTTTTAGGTATTTAACAGTTCGATTTTCGGTTTAACCAATAAGAAAATGCTTTCAAAAACAAATATATGACTTATCCAATAATTTGACGTGATACGCATACATCGAAATAATCATTTCAAACGGGACAACAAGGACCAACTTGTCGTATTTTGGTCATCACAACAAAGACTTGGTCAATTTTCGATCACCATAATATATAAAACGAGGTCCCCTTTATGCAATAAAGTGAATCAAATAAAATCAAATCATAGATAAAAGTTAAAACAGTAGCAAATGAGGCCATGCTTATGGTAACTAAATGAAGTTCTTACGTTATTAAAAAAAACAAAAAACAATCTGAATTCCTGACATTAATCAAATTGCAGATATTTACAATCGTGCAAAAGCTAATATTAGTCAATTATAAACTAACTAAAGTAAATAAGTAATACTAAAAAGTAAAACCTAAAGGTTAAATAACTAAAAGTAGAGAGGAGAGTTAATTGTTAAGTAGTGTTAATTATTGCGTAGGGTTTTTATATTTTTAGTCTAATAAACTACTAATTATATAAATATTTTTTGTTTAATATATTATATATATGTATAACTAAAAATTAAAATAGTAAATTATTATATTCTTAATGGGTTATCGGTTAACCCAATAACCCAATATTAAAAACCAATAACGAACCGATAACCCAATAATTTTTTTTGTAAAACCATTAAATAACCGTTAACCCAATAACCCAATAACAATAAATCAATAACACTTTTTTCGATTCGATTTATCGGTCGGTTCGGTTTTTGCACACCCCTAGAGAGAGGTGAATTGTGTGTGTATATATTATACATATGTATTTGTATTCTGGCGAGCGAGATTGTGAGAGGGAAGAGAGAGGCGAGGGAGATTAGGAGAGGGAGGAGAGAGCCGAGCGAGAGAGGGCAATAATTTGTGTGATTCGTATCTCGTTTGTATAATTCACAGGTATGTTTGTATAATTGAGTAATATAAAGTCTAAAATTATACAAATATGATAAAATTCGAAATAAACGAATTGATACAAACATAAACATATAAACTTTAACCAATTATACAAAATATATTATACAAATTACATTATATAAATTATATTATACAAATCTGAAAATTACATGTTTATACAAACTTTAAAAGATTATACACAAAAAGATTGAATATATATGATGACAAAACTGAAAAATCAAAGGAAATTATCGTCATATACATATACAAACCATCGTATACAAATACAAATCAAATGAAAAATTGTTAGTTGTGAATTATACAAATGTGGTGAATTATACAAACATGACTAATTATACAAATTCGAAGTCAGCCCACATAATTAATTAATATTAATGGTGAATAGTAATTATATCAAATTATAGCTATAATGAATAATTAAGTAGTATAAATTTACTTAATCGCCTAATTTTCTTATTAGATTTTTACAATTTTGGAATGAAAAATACTAGGCCTTATTAGAAAGGTTATAGAATTAATGGCCATGCTATTGTATTTACGGCAGTTTGCCATTTGATTATATTTAAAAATCTTTATCAGTTCAAACTTCTAGAAAATTGCAATTTAAGCTATATGAGAAATTTATGAAGTATGAACTTGAATTTCATATTGTAGAGCCTTTTGTTTGTCAAATCAATTCATGCGACTATGATATGAAAGAGTAACCCCACATGGGGCAAAACAGCAAGGGCGCGAGATAAATCCATAGAGATTTATGATTTAAAGTTAATAATAATTAAATCACAACTCTAGATACATCTATTTTCATATGATAATTGAAGTCAAACAAAACAATACAATTTGGATCTAGAAAAAAATAAAATATAATTGAAATAAATAATCATTGCATCTGAAATATTACAATAATAATATAATTTATTATATAGCAAAATTGTAGTCCTAAAAATAAAATGAATATTACTACAATAATATATAAATAATAGTGTAGAAAATTAATACTTGAGTTGTGATGAAATCATGGAAACTGTCCTAAAAAACTTTTCAAGGATGTGAAATGGTTCCTCAGAATTAAACAAGTTTTCCCTATTTAAATAGAACATACATGAATTAACAAATTAATTAACAACAAGTCTTCTTTATTTATATAGTATACATAAATTAGCAAATTAATTAACATTAGCAAGTTATTAAGAAAATTAATAAAATATAACAAAGCTAAAATAATTAGCTAAAGAAGAAGGCAACAAAGAGCGATATATAGATAGTGAGGGAGAGTAATTAGTAAAAGAAGAATAATGTAGGTTTGGTATTTCACTGCACACACTCTTCAAAGGAAAAAAAGCTTATTTATAGGTCAAAGGAAGTGTCATCTTTTTGGACATTATTTTTTTATTTTTGCTTTGTATTTTTCCTTATTATCTTGTGTGATATAATTTTTTATGACTCATTTGTATAACATTAGGGATATATATGAATGACTTCTGTAACAAGATTCTAAATGACAAAATTGAGGGATATAAAAGTTTTTTCCCTTTCAAATTTATAATGTTGTAGGAAATTTGCACAATATGATTTTGAGTATTCTCTGCCTTTTGATACAATTCAGGGGGCACTACTTTCTGGAGCATTGCTAGGGTTGCAGGATAAGGAAAGTATTAGAAATGTTAATGTCACAATTTGAATCATAATATGAGTTTCCTTTTTTTTTATTCGTTTGAGATAATTCGAACCTACAATCTCAAAATTAAAAGTAAATGGTGTTCACTGTCAAAGAGGATTGGAATTTATATATTGATTCACGATTTTTTTATGAATAGTATACATCTAAAAGGTTCATGTATAATTCTCAAGGAATACAATTTTATTCCAATCAATTGACTTTTCCAAGAAAGGTTCATTTTATTAGGCAA
Organism: Solanum chiquidenum; assembly: GCA_029582725.1. Taxonomy (NCBI): domain Eukaryota; kingdom Viridiplantae; phylum Streptophyta; class Magnoliopsida; order Solanales; family Solanaceae; genus Solanum; species Solanum chiquidenum. The sequence goes on along the minus strand of JAJOOS010001121.1, from coordinate 57,507 downwards.
ATGGATTGGTATCGGAAATTCCGGTTTTGTATCCATATAGTTTACCACCAACCCAAACTATATTAAGCTTTTATAATAAAAATAAATAAATAATAATATGTACTACGTCAAATCGTAAATATTTTTAGTGAAATGTATTTTTTTTTCCTCTTTTTTTTTCACCATTAGTGTGTTGCCTCTTAATTTCATTGTAATGTTGTGTTCATTTTATCAAAAAGTTTGACTGAAGAAAAATATTAGATTAATTCATAAAAAAATTGGGCATGCTGCCCAATCAGCATCACAGTACACATTCAACTTGTTAGATCTTTTGCTACTCAGTAATATCCCAAGTCCTGGCTCCCGCTTAATGTATTTCATTACCCTCACAACTGCTTCCCAGTGTGATCTCTTGGGTTGGTGTAAAAATTGACCAAGTGTCTGAACAGAGTAAGCTATGTCTGGCCTGGTCATAGTCAAATATAACATCTTCCCTACCAGCCTTTGATACTGCTCTTTATCTTCAAATTGCTCATCATCTAATTCTCCAATGAGACAATTCAACTCTTGGATTGTTAGTTTGGTGTTGGCTTCAAGAGGAGTCCAAGCTTGTTTAGCATTTCCTAGACCCAAATCTGAAATAATTTTCAAAGCATATTTTCTTTGATTCATCAAAATGTCTTTTGCTGATGTACTGAATTCCATTCCCAAAAAGAATTTCAATTCTCCAAGATCCTTGATCTTAAAAGCCTTGTGTAGAATGGCTTTTGTGCGCTCTATAAGTCCCAAATTACTTTTTGTCACCAACATATCATCTACATAGACAAAAATCATTACCATGTCTGATCCTTTCCTTTTAATGAATAAAGAATGATCTAAGCTACTTTGAACAAAGCCAGATTTCAATAATGCTTTACTTAGCTTCAAGTTCCATTGCATGCTTGCTTGTTTAAGATCATAGAGGGATTTGACAAGTCTGCATACTAGACCAGACACCCATTTACTGGCAAAGCTCTCATGCAACTGCATATACACCTTATCATGAAGGTCTCCTTGTAAGAAATCATTGTAGACATCTAATTGATGAACAAGCCAATTATGTTGAGCAGTTACAGATAAGACAATCCTGACATTAGCAATTTTAATCACTGGTGAAAAAGTCTCAAGGAAATTAAGCCCCTCTTTTTGTGTGTAACCCTTTGCCACCAATCGAGTTTTGAACCTTTCAACATCACCATTAGCCTTCAACTTGACTTTATAAACCCATTTACAACTTATAGGAACTTTGCCTTTTGGTAGAGGAACCAAGTCCCATGTATGATTATCCTGAAGAGCCTTTAATTCAGATTGCATGGCCTCTAGCCATCTGACATCTATGATAGCTTCATGATATGTAGTTGGTTCAGTAACAACAGAAAAAATATGTAAGTATTGTTGATAAGCTGGGGACAAGTTGGTATATGAAATGGAAGCTGCAATGGGGTATAAAATATGATTAGCTGATGGCTTGGAAACATATTCAGATAGCCATAAAGGTTGTTTAGTAAGCATGGTGGATCTTATAGGCAGAACAGGAGAAACAACATGTGAAGGTGGATGAACTAGTTCTATTTCTGTAGACACCGAGGGTGGTGGATCATGAGATGGATCTGAATCAGGAATAATAAGATCATCATGGGGACATGAAAAAGAAATAGGACTGGAATTGGGGTCAGGTAAGAGAGGTTTGAAAGGAAACTGATCCTCATGAAATACCACATCTATGTTCAGAAAGAACCTTTGCTTTTGTAAATTAAAACATATATATCTTTTGTAACACCTGAATAACCAATAAACACTGATCTCACAGCCCAAGGTGCAAACCTATCAATTCTAGGCAATGTGCTTGCAAAACACAAACAACCAAATTTTCTCAAATGTATAATATAAGGTCTCTTTCCAAAAAATGCTTCATAAGGTGATTTGCCTTCAAGAGCTTGAGAAGGCAATCTATTGATAATGTATGTTGCAGTAAGAATACAGTGTCCCCAGAATTTGATTGAAATGTGACCTTGGAACCTTAAAGCTATAGCAACCTCAAGAAGGTATCTGTGTTTCCTCTCAACAATGTCATTCTGTTGAGGGGTATGAACACAATTCCTATAGTGAACAATGCCTAAACCTTTGAACAAATCCTGCATAGAAGTACTGATGAATTCTCCTCCATTATCAGTCCTGACTCCTTTAACAGTGGCATTAAACTGAGTAGCAATCTTACTAAAAAATGTTTAAGAATTACCAACACATCAGATTTGAGCTTTAATAAGAAAACCCAAATAGTACTTGAAAAATCATCAACAACAGTGAAAAAGAACTTATTGCCATCAAATGTTAGAGTGTCATAAGGCCCCCTCACATCTAAATGCAGCAAATAATAAATCTTAATAGATCTAGTACTACTGCTGGAGAAAGGAAGTCGAGTATGTCTAGCTAGTGGACATATCTCACAAGTACTTAAAACTGACTTGCATCTGTCAACAGAGTAGCCTAACAAGTTCTTTATGGACCCTACTAATGCATGGGCTAATCTTCTGTGCCAAAGCATGATATCATGTTTGTCAGCATGAGCAGCAAAGCCTTTAACATTGCCAGTTGCAGAAATTCTATGTTTTGATGAACTTGTTTGAACCAAGAAATAGAGACCATCCTTCTCCTTATCAACCCCCTTCAGTTTCCCACCGAAAAGATCCTGGAATACACAAAATTCAGGATAAAATGATACAAAACAATTGAGCTTCTTGGTAACTTTGGCTACAGACAAAAAATTATATTTAAACTTTGGTATATATAGAACATCATGCAATTCTCCTATATCTGTGAAATTACAATTACCCGAATGAGTCACAAAAGTCACACCTCCATTAGGTAAATGTACCTTCTTATTTTGGTCAGGCCTAATAGTTCGCACATCATGTAGCACATCTAAGGTAGAAACCATATAGTTGGTTGCACCAATGTCAATTATTCAGGGCAAATTTGTAAGTTTAGTGACATTAGTGTGAGCCATATCTGTCATATTAGCCATCGCATTAGCAGTGAAAATATCTCCATCTAGCATGTATTGAATGTGATCATGTTGATTATCAGTTAGAGGAGGTGCTCTGGGTACATCTCTTGCTAGATCTCTCATACCTGAATGCATTGGAGATGAATTGTCAGCCTGAACATTATGAGCATTAGGCAGTGTTACCTGTCCCTTTTTTTTTTGAATTTCCAATTTGGTGGATAACCATGAAGTCGAAAACAATTGTCCTCTATATAAATCCTTGATTTTTGCAATAATCACATTTCAACTCCCAATTCTTCTTGCCTTTATAATACTTATTCGAGTTAGATTGTGAAGTAGTTCCCTTACTATAACGAGGAGGCCCTCCCCTTCCTGCCATGAGAGCAACTAAATATGTACCTTCACCACTCATAGATGAAGATGCAATTGATCTTCGGCTCTCCCTCTCAACAAGCACAACATAAGCTTTGTTAATAGTGGGCGTAGGTTCAACCATCAGTATCTGACTACGCGATTGATCATAGGTTTCATTCAAACCCATTAAAAGTTGCATCAATATTTGTCTCTCCATATGAATAGACAGATCCTTAGAGTTTGAATAATTACATGGTGGAGTCGTAATGCTAGCAAATTCATCCCATAGATTTCGCAGCTTAAAGAAATAAGTAGGTACACTATCAGTACCTTGTACGGTGGTGGCTATGGCTTTATGCAATTGATAGATCCTTGAAGCATTCACTTTGTCAAAACGCTCTCGAAGATACTCCCAAACAGCTCGTGCACTCGTTGCATAGACAATGCATGTATGCAAATCCTGAGTTACATAGCTCATAATCTAGCCTTGAACAATCGCATTACATCGATCCCATTGATGCCCTAATTCAGTTCTGAAATCCTCCTTTTTTTCCAACTGCCATCAACAATACCCAGCTTGTTCTTGCCAAGCAATTGGATTCGCATGGCCCTGCTCCAAATAGAGTAATTATCGGATCTTGTTAGCTGCATCGGAATAATAGATGTACCAGTGGTGTCGGATGGATGTAGAAATAGTGGGTGACTGTGATCAAACTTGAGGTTTGCCATTGATGCAAATCAGCGAAGCAGTGAATTACACAAATCAGCTTTAGTAGAACTCGGAATCGTGATTGTTTGGCTCTGATACCATGTTGAATTACAACTAATCTACACTATGAGAGCTCACCTTCAATGGTGAATCACAGATGCATTTAGAGAGAAAGAGAAGAAGGAGAGTTATTCATTATTGTAGAAAAGCTTAAAATGAAATTACAATGTAACAGTGACTTTTATACACTTTATTTCCTAATCGACTAACAATTGTACTAACAACTTTTCTTATTCCTCAACTATCTCTTACTAACTTTATACACAACATTAAGTAATACACAGTATCAAGTAATTCCTATCTCATTAGTTTGATCGATAATATAAGGTATATCAATCTCAAAATATTTCACATTTGCTTATGAATATCAATTAATCTCAAGAATTAGTTATTCTCTTTAAAATATAGATAGTTAATTGTGTGAGATCCATTCCAACCCCTAGGCCCTATCAAACTAACTCCTAAATTCTGGTGTCATAACTAATTGCAGTTATGAGTTGTTTCAATTGACTTATTGAGGTATAGCATAAGCTAGAAAAATCCAAACTTATGACTTCAACATGCCTATTTTTAGGAGGGGGGTGGGGGGTTTAGCTGCTGAACTTCAACATGTTATTATCGCCAAATGTATCCAAAGCTTCTAACTTTTTATTATGTATTATAATAAGTTGTTAGTTGTAGCAGGTTGTATGTTTTATTTTTAGGTGATCGATTATATTTGTTGTGAACAATTATCTATAATAACTTTTAAGTGATTTAACAATGTATAAAATCTTGTTTTTCACACTTCGGAGATGATTTTTGTTTTATAAAAAAAATATAATATTAATTACTGGTTATTAATTAATTATTATAGGTGAGAAAGATTACCTAAAGATGGAATAGAACTGTTGGAATCATGTGTTGATCCAGTGGTGATTCATCATCCTAGGGGCCACACTATACCAAGATTTGGTAAACCTCTTTAACTATTTTATTAATTCAACTTCATTTAATGTTTATTATATTCTGTGTTGTTAATTAATTCTTCTTGTTTTTTCAGATGAGAATGCTTAGTTTCATTGAGAAGGTGCAACCAGAAATTAACAAGTGGTCAAGTTTGATAATTTTGTTCATAATTTCAGTTCATAATTTTTTATATTTAAATTAATATATAGAGTAATAATAATTAAGTTACAACTCTAGATCCATAATGTTGGATTATCTCTATTTTTATATGATAATTGAAGTCAAACAGAAACAATGCAATTTGGATTTGGATCTAGAAAAATAATAATATATAATTGAAATAAATAACCAGTGCATCTGAAATATCACAATAATAATATAACTTATTCTATAGAAAAATTGCAATCCTGAAAATAAGATGAATATTACTACGATAATATATAAATAATAGTATAGAAAATTAATAATTAAGTCGTGCTGCACATTGTCCTAAAAAATTATTTCAATGAAGTGAAATGTTTCTCTAGGATTAAACAAGTCTTTCCTACTTGAATAGAGCATACAAGAATCAGCAAATTAATTAATATTAACAAGAGAATTAGTAAAATATAACAAATCTAAAATAATTTGCTAAAGAAGTAGGCAACTGAGAGAGATATAGAACGTGAGGGAGAGTAATTAGTAAAAGAAGAATGATGTATGTTTGGTACCAGTTCAATAAGGTTGCTCGCCTAATTACTTTTTAACAACTTAATTCGAAAGAAAATTATAGTAATGTTCTTAATTTTATTTTATAGTTGTTGTTTTGAAATACACTAAACACCTTGTATTATTAACTTCGTTATGAACAAATATTTTATATTTTAAAATTAAACACTTACACCATTTTGTATTATGAAAATTCTACACTTATTTCACCGCCTGTTATAGGTGAGTGAGACTTTCTAACGACAGGGATGGAACTGTTGGAAATTGGAATCATATGTTGATCCAGTGGTTATTCATCATCCTAAGGGCCACACTATACCAAAGATTTGGTATACCTTTTAACATTTTTATTAATTCAATTTCATTTAATGTATTTTTTGGTATATTGCTCAAACTCTTTAAATTTATCATCAAGTGTGTATTGATAGTAACGGATTCAGGATATGATGATCATCGGTGCTCAATTTTTTTAACATAAAATTGTTAGTAAAAAAAAATTGGTTTACAAGCTTACTAATATTTTTATAATTTAATTAATTAATGAAATACAAAAAATAAAAAAATTGGAAAAACGTCAAAGAAATATAAGCAAAAATTTAGCACTGAAAAAATATAAAAAGAAGTTAAAAACTAGAAATAAAGGTAAAAAACACACCTAAACTATTCCCTCCGTCCAACAATACATGTCTACTATACTAAAAATAGATGTCCAACAATACTTGCTCACTTTATGAAATTCATGGATAATTTTATACTTAGTTCCTAATTTACCCTTATCATTAATTATAGTCATTTCCCTATTATATTTTTCAAGACATTGTATTTATTATATTCAAAGAGTGATATAGTAAAAGTACCATTCTATTTATAGTTTCTTAAGGGGTGTGTCGAGTCAATAGTGAACAACTATTGTTGGACAGATGGAGTATCATTTTTTTTAATTTCATACCTAAAGTATTGATAGTGTGAGTTTATATATAAACTATCACTTATTAGTTTGAGAAACACATCTCTCTCTTTATTACACTCTCATCATGGTGTGTAATACACTCTCTCTTTTATTTAAAAAAATTATCACATCATACTCCACATAAAAAAACTTTCCACCTTGACAAAAATTAAATAAATTATTAATGTTAATTAAAGTTAAAAATTAAAGAATTACTATTCACCAAAAAAATTATAAAATAAAATGTCAAATATTTTTCACACCGTACTCCCCCCATCCCAAATTTTGTTTTTTTTTTTTAAAAAAAACTTTTATGGAGTTTTAAAAAAAAATCTTACTTACCCCACATAATTCTCCATTTTCAGTTTTTTTTTCACGTTTTCTATTAATATATATATTATTTTAAAAGAATATTTATTTTTTTGCCGCAAGACTTTCTTTTTTGAATAAAATTTTATTTCTATTATATTTGGTACGCTAGTATAAAAAATAATTTCCAAAAAATATATACACACATCTAACACAAAATGAGAAAAATGTAAAAAATAAAAATAAATTAAGAGCGGAGGGTTAGACGGGAAAGGGTAGAATTTTATTTTATTTTTAAAAAACAAATATTATCAAAAAAAAAAAAAAAAAGAGGAAGGAGTTGGGAGGTGGTGAGGTTTGAATTTTTTTTAAAATATTTTATAAAAGAATTTTAAAAAATAAAAGGACATGGGTTGCCGGGGGAGTAAATTTTATTTTATTTTAAAAATAATTATTTACTTTAATATTTAGTTTTAAACTAATATTAATAGTTTATTTAATTTTTGTCAAGATAAAATATTTTATTCATGTGGCATGGTTTTTGCAAATAAAAGAGAGAGTGTATTACACACTTCACTTAGGTGTGTTTCTCAAACTAATAACTAATAAGTGATAGTTTAGGTATAAAACTAAAAAAAAAATAGTTTAGGTACGAAACTCAGAAAAAAATAATTTAGTTGCCTTTTTTCGACAAAAAAGATGTAGGGTACTAATGGCATTAGAATTCAACTTAGAAATCAGTACACCCACGGAGCGCTTTGTTTAATGGGTGCTGAGGAATATGTTATATAACATTTTCAGTATTTTCTATATATATATATACAAAGTTTTATTGGAATCAATGAGTGCTCGAGCATCCAAACCTCAACACGTGGTTTGTTTCTATGTCGAATCCTTAAAAACTAGTATGATTTGACACAAATACAATAATATTTTTAAAGAGTTCGAACAACTTAAATTTTTGATATAGCCCTTGTTGTTTAACAACAATGACAAATACTATCCTCTTTTTTTTCTCTTCTTCAGATGAGAGGATTAGAGAACATGCTTAGTTTCATTGAGAAGATGCAAGCAGAGATTAACAAGTGATCAAGTTTGATAAAATTATGTTTTTTTATGCTAGTTTCTCGATTTGGAAATATTTCTTCCCTTAGCTTTTAAAAATAAAATAGGTTTGAATAATTATCTATGACATTTGAGGAGAGTGTTATAAATTCATTAAATTAGTGAATTGTCTATATTCTCATTAGATAAACTACTTACATTTATGTATATATATTCCTTAGGATCTATGAACCATTTTGAATAAGAATGTATTTATTTATTTATTATAACACTTATCATAGTGAGTTTTTTTTTAGTGATTTCTCAACCTATAGATAGAGTTGTTCTTTCATCATTGCATGTTTATATTTCTTGTAGTATATTGCTTATATTTTACAACACGATTATAATTTTCACTTTTTAAAAAAAAAAACATGAAACATAACTTATACTCATAAGGACTAAAAATAATTTTAAAAAAAATCATAAATTTAGTACAAAATATAATGAACTAGATAATACATCATCCTAATATCATGACATGATATTTTAATAAAAAATTTACTAATAACATAATTACTAGCTACTCTAATTCGTCAAATTATAATTAGTTACAAACATCCATTAGTGTAAAAAGACAAATATAACTACTATTCTTTAATACTCCATATAATATTTTTGGCATTTTAGAAACAATCTCTTCACAAATCACAACTAAACATGCTTTTTCCAATCATATAACCGAAAAGGTAGATAGAAATTAATTAGGATCATAAATAAATTGTTTTATTAAAAAATAAAATAGAAAAAATTGGAATAAATTTTGAACTTTACAAAGAAATCAATATTATATTTTTCCCAAGTTTTCTTCTTACAAATTTTGAAATCTAATTTCAAAAAACTAGACATATTCTATGAGTAAGCAGATACTGTACTATTTACCCAATTTTTTCTCAAAAAGTAGCTCCAAAATGTATGGCCAAACAATGAAGAATATCCATCATCAGACAAATTCAGCCGCCACCATGGCAGGTGAAGGAACTGCCAACGGCAATCAGAGGAAATTACCCAGATTTCTTTGCCTTCATGGGTTTCGAACGAGTGGAGCAATTCTGAAGAAGCAAATATTTGATAAATGGCCAATTCAAGTTGTGGATAAATTGGATCTAGTTTTTGTTGATGCGCCTTTTCCATCTCAAGGCAAATCTGAAGTTGAAGGCATCTTTGACCCTCCTTATTATGAATGGTACCAGTTCAATGAGGTTGTAATTAATTCTTACTAATTTCCAAAAAAATTATTTTTATTTTATTTTATAACTGTTGTTGTTTTGAAATACAGGAACTGAAAGAGTATGAGAATTTTGATAAGTGTCTTGAATATATACAAGAGTGTATGATTAAGCATGGACCTTTCGATGGTCTTCTAGGTTTCTCCCAGGTATGATTTCATTTTTTTTTCCCTTATTATCTTAGTTGGATGTTTGGATATAAGTTTGAAAAAAATAAATTGATATAATTTTTTATTTTCTCTTACTTTGAGTGGACTCTTTTAAGTACTTTTCTTTTTCTTTGTTCACATTTCAAATTTGTAATCTTTATAGGAAAATTGCACAATCTGATACTGAGTATACGGAGTATTCTCTGTTTTTTTATACAATTCAGGGGGCAATTCTTTCTGGAGCATTGCCTGGATTGCAGGATAAGGTAAACGCTAGCCCCTTCTTAAAAGCTCCTAGCCATTTTACTTGTTTGATGACTCGAACCCGCAATCTCATTGATAGCAGAGGATATTTATTATCTTTTTCACTTATCCATGGTTATTTTGGTGTGATAATGGCAGGGAATGGGACTTACGAAGGTTCCCAAAATAAAATATCTGATCATAATTGGAGGTGCGAAAATGCAGATTAAATCACTGGCCGAAAAAGCTTATTCACCAGCAATTACATGCCCTTCTGTTCACTTCTTAGGTACTTTCTATCCCTACAAATTATCAAACACTTTGTATATATGTTTAAGGGTTAACTACACTAAACACCGTGTACTATTAACTTCGTTACGAACAAATACTATATTTTAAAACCAAACACTTACAACCTTTGTATTATGAAAACTCTACACTTTTATTCACTGGATATTATAGGTGAGAAAGACTTCCTAAAGCCGTCTGGGATGAAACTTTTGGAATCATATGTTGATCCAGTGGTCATTCATCATCCTAAGGGCCACACTATACCAAGATTTGGTAAACCTCTTTAACATTTTTATTTTCTCTTGTGTTGCTTGGACTCTTCAAAATTGTCGAATCCTTCAAAAGTAGCCCTTGTTGTTTAACAACAATGACAAATACCATCTTTTTCTTTTCCAGATGAGAAAGGATTAGAGAGCATGCTTAGTTTCATTGAGAAGGTGCAAGCAGAGATTAGTACAAGTGAACAAGTTTGATGAAATTATATTTTTATGTGGTAGCTCCTCGTTTGGGAAGTATGTCTATCTTTAATTTATTAAAAATAATATGGCTTTGAATAATTAATTTTTTTTACTCTCTAGGAAAGAAAAATTCTAGACCATATTAGAAAAAGTTACATAACTATGGCCTTGCTATTGTATTTACGGCAGTATGCCATTCGATTTGTTTCTCTTGGCTTTAAATTCAATGTGCAAATATTGGCAATACATCAAATTGACCAATTGGTACCTTCTTTACATGTAACATATTGATAATTGGATCCATAGTTTTTGTCTTTTAAAAAAGTTTATAACGCTTCCTACCTAGTTGTGTTTTAATAGGAAAAGAGAAGGTCATATTTTAAAGAAGTCTCACCTCGGAAAAGGCAAGGGCAATTGTTCTTCTTATATGAATTTGCTTAATCTTTTTTTCATAAGTTAGTTTCTGGATTTAGTTAAGCTCAAAATCTATTTTTATATAGCATCAAAGTCAAGATTCAACACCCATATTATATTGTCCATGTTCCAAATATTTTGTTTGAGTACCTGATAAATTTTTTAATTTTTTTTTTATATTATGACTATATATATAACAATTCGAAATAAAAAAATATTAAGACAGCTTATTATGAATCAATTTTGAACCGCACATAAATTTTGTTTTAAAACCATCTGAATTAAGATAAGTTAATAAAATTAGCAGGTCATTCATTAGCTCATCTAAATATTAGTAGTACTATAAATTGGACGAGGACTCAATTGCCATTTCTAGTGTTGTACAAGTACTCTATTGCAATTAAGTCAAAATTAAAATAAATTAAATAAGAGACGTAAGAACTAAGAAGAGAAAGCAGCAGAATAGCCACTTTCGGCCACCGCAAACCCGTTTACAGTGTGAGGTGCAATTGCAATGGGCTCCGATGCCGCTGACTCAAGGTACTTCCTAATTTCCTTTGTTTTAATGGCATTCCTATTTTACACTTTCAATAATGTAATTGTATAATAGCAATGCCCAAAAGTGTTAGCAACTTAGGTGAATTGAACAAATAGGGAGTTGTGCTGGTCCTGTGTATATCTATGTGTTTATTTTTGCAGTGGTAGGGAATGGGAGGAATAACTTTGTTTGTTAAGGGGACATAAGAGTGAGTAGAGTTCCTGGTATTTGTTGTTGTTGGTGGAAGGTGACATGCATCCCGTGAAATTATTCGAGCAGAGTCTGATATCATGGTTGTAAAAAGAAAGGCATGAGGTAGACTTAAAATCACAGGGAAGCATGTTGTCTCAATGAACCTCCAATCTCTTGAAATCCATATAATGTTTGTGATGAACAGAACACCATAGAAGAAAATAATCCAAATAGGCAATATGCACCGGTTAGATTAAAATAGTCGCTAATTACATATTTATGTTAGATCCCATAATTGATAACAGTCTTTTAAGTTTGTTCAGAGATTGTATGCCAGTGTAGGGATAGGATCAGATATAGAGAATCTCTAATTTGCCTTAAAAGACAAACAATTGAGTGGTAGAATGAAACAGCCCAAATCCTAATGGAATGGATATAGATAATTCATATAGCCGACCTTAACTAGTTTGGGATCAAGGTGTAATTGTTGTTGTTACCTTTCCTAGCCGTCAATTCTGGTCCAAAAGGAAGGATCTTCTAATTCCTCCTTATTTATTAGAATTATTTGCATTGCTGAAGTTTTGCAAGATATCACTTGCTGTCCTTATTTTCATGAATATACTAGTTTTAAGCTACGAATATTTACATAATTCCCATCCTTCCCAGAGTACATTACTCGATATTTGCAAGCCTATGTCCATCGGCTTCTCCAACACATATTAAATGCTTAAGATGGAGGTGAAGATGAGGAATATTATGATATCATGCATTTAAAATAAAAAATAAGTCAAAAATGACTTAGGATAAGTTGAGAAGTGTTTGGCAAGGTCAAGAATGACTTAAAATAAGTTTAAAATGACTTAAAATAAGTCAAAAACCAAAAGTAGATCTCCCCCTACTTTTTATTTTTGACTTTTTTTTATGTCAATCCAAACGGGCCCTTAGTCCTCTATTCATGCATGCTCTAATTCCTCCTCTTGTGGTCTCTGACATCTTACTTGGTCAAGTATTGATGCAGATATTAAACATCGGAGACCTTGGCGGTTCAATTCTATTTGTTCCTCAAGTGGTCTGCCAACTATCTTTGGTCTGATTAAGCACATTAACCTTTTAAAGCAGATATAGCTTCAAAAATTCCCTTCAGGAGTCTCAGCACGAATGAAAATTCATGATTTTGAAAGATACAAGTCGAGCACATAACACGTATGTACAGTTGTCTATCTTCTAAATGATTACTTCTTATTAAATAGATCCAGTTAGAAAGGGCGCTAGAAATTATTTGAACGACTAGATCATTTACACTGGGTATGTTGTTATTGTTGTAGATCAAGTTGAGTGGGTGCAATTTATAGGTGTTGATAAGAAAATTTTCAGAAGGACAACTTGCAGTTTTGCTCCTCAAGTTATTTCTTAATTTCAAACCCTGGATTATTGCACTTGGCTGATCTTTAATTTGTTTAGAAGGAGACAATCTGGACCTTTCAGTAATGTAATCAACAAATCTTTAAGAATCCCATATATTGCAGAGTCTTCCACCCCTTTCTTCTTTTGCCCATTCCTCATATCCTTCATCAGCCCTTACAGCCCTTGCCCCCTTATGTACTCCTAAACTCTGCTCCCTACTTCTAATAACTTTGCCGTTTGCCTTGCAAACTGCATTTTTTTCCAGCCTCCCCCCTGGTTCAGAAACGATGCTGTATCATGTGCAATAAGATTGAGGAGGAATTGCATGCATAGCTTGAGGGTAATTAAAGATGGGGTTGCAATGCAAGGTGGCGGAGAAGGTCTTAAAGCCACTTAGTGGTCGTTTGGATGCCACTTACACAGTGGTGATTACTCTTTTGCTATTCAGTTTTCACCTCCATTTTGTTAGTATGGTGCATCAACAATACACCACGCTCTGATAATTTACCACACCTGCTACGATGTTGTTAAAAATGTTTTCCTCACAAAAATTAATTTGAGTGAGTTTATGCTGAATTACTTCATACTCATCTCATCGACATAAGCATGCAGTTGACTAGTGTTCTTTTAAATCAAAACAGAAACTTTCTTATTGAGGTTTGGATACCCTCAAAGGGGGTAATTTTTAGTGTTTAAGCATAGGATTATTACTTGCATATCTTTACATCATAATCCTCTATGTCTTCTTCACTAAAAAAATGTGTTAACTTAATAGTTATGAAGTTTGCAATGTCCCTAGAACTAATCTAATTCATATGTGCAGTATTCATGTTGAAACCTTTAGAACTGGGGTTAATCTTTTATGGCGATGATGAGTAGTATTTTGTGATGTATTGTTGATGATTCTCAACTCATGTACTTATGACAGATCCTCATATGTCAGAGTTTAAGATTTACCTTAGAAAATGAAGGTGGACACCATTGTACAACAACCTCAAATGTTCAATTGTAGAGTTGGTGACCTCCCTAGCTACCACCTACGTAGGTTTTTCATTGGTAGGTTTGTACAAAGACTCACTATGGAGGAACCTAATAATTGATAGAGTTGAGACTTGAGAAGATACTAGCTAGATTACAAGGGAGGAACTTGTCGAAGAGAGGAAGGGAATTCCCATTTATCAAATGTTACTTTTCCGGACACCAACTAATGTGACAAGAAGCTGGAGAGGTTAGAGGAATTTTGTATGGAACTTAATAGCAGAAAGTTAGGATTCATAATTTGGTTAGTTGGAAACGGTCACTTCCCTAAGAAAACAGAGAGGAACAAAGCATGCATCGAAGGGATTAGGATTCACATTTCTAGAGTCAAAAATCAATGTTTGCATAATCTGTCTTTCTGGTGTAATAGCAATCTGTTAGTTAGTATAGACCACTACATGGATTTCCTCAATTGAAAGGAGGGAAAGAGAAATAGCTTGTCTGTTTGGTCTATGTATGAGTCCTGTTTCCTTTTATACCACCTTGTTACCTCTTATTTAAAATCTTACCTTATAAAAAAAAATGGAACCTGAGTTGAGGTGAAAAGTCTCGGACTGTTCAAGAAGGCATCGTGGGAAAAAGGATGTGGAGTTTTGAGACTATGTAGCAGGCTATGTGGAAGGATGATAGCAAACAATTGTGGACAAGGCAGAGAGAACGAGGATCATTACATTAGCGCTCCTTCGTGACTTATTGAGAAACATCATGAAGGGAAGAGGAGACTTCAGAAGTAGTAGCATTTTTAAGGTTGGGATGGAAGCAAAATATGCCTGTGAGATGATAGGTGGATTGGAGATGTGTGCTCGGGATTTTTTTCCGAATATATGCAGGATCTCGAGTCTGGGGGAGAAGAAAACATAACATATCAGGAGGGCTTCAAGTATGGGAGATATATGAGACTTGAGGTTTGGGAGAAATTTGCAGGATTGGGAGGTAACTGAATTCTAGAGATTGCTTGAGGTGCTTTGAAACATCATCCTTCACTCACTAGCCAGGACTCGTGTAAGATGAGGGATGGGGAAGGATGGATTGGTTTCAATTAAGTCATTCTATCATAGAATTTAAGACTGGTAGATTGTTTGCATCAGCTGGTGCTTCATATGCATGTGGGGTGGGGTGCAAAAGTTTGGACCATCTCATTTTACATTGTAATATGGCAACACAATTGTGTATAGAATATAATCATTAAGGGTGCTGAAATGAAAAACAAATATAAAGAAAGAGCAAACAGGATACATTTTTCTTTTGATAAAGTTCATAATAGAAGCTCAAGAGTCCTACATGTTATGAATTCACTATACAGTATCTCAGTAATATTTTACAAAAGCTACCGATCCTTTGTTTCTCTCTTTAAATTCCTTTGTAGTAAAAGTCATACAAGGCATCATCAGTATTTTATTGCAGCTAATCAGATGCATCATCTGTATTTGTAGGTTGAGAGAGTTCAGTGGAGTCAAGGATCAAATATGAAGTGAAAAAATAATAATAGGGCACGCGTAAAGCATTTAGAAAGATGAGGATGGCAATTGCTCCCAACAAAACAATGTAAATCCACCACTTGAGAAAAAAGCACAGAATAGATATCTTGGATTCACTGAGGTAACTCTTTCACTTCCAAGTTATTTAGATCCACACAAGGAAAATATGTTTTTGCCTTAGAGACTAGTTTTATTTATTTATGAACATCTACTGCTGGTTTTATACAGTTCTCTCTTTCTTTAAAGCCTTACGAAATGTGGGATTAATTGCAATAGTTGAGAATCTCCACAAAGTGGAACTCTTGGCCTTGATAAGGATTTGGTTTTTATGTGTGCTTACTGATTGGGTGGCCGTCCTATTAAATTTTTCACATTTCACATATTATGTCATTTTTAGGAGACTGCCAAATTGCAAGGGGGAGAATGAATCAATTAACTTCCTGACTAGTATTTTCGGCATATGGGAATGAATATGTAGTGTCAACTATCCTTTTCCTTTATGACTTGACTTCTACTATTTGTAAAGACAAATGTATGTTATGGTGATTGATAAAGTTGTGTTGTTTCTCAAATCTCATTTGTGCATACTATGCATGCAAAGGTATATTTACATATTTACATGGGGTATGTACTTAATGAACAAAAATTCATCAATACTAACATAGCCAGATCCAAAATTTAAAGTTTATGGGTTCTTACCATTTTCAAAATAAATCGAAAGAGAGAGAGAGAAAATAAAGGCCGGGCCGGCATTGTTTTTGTTGAAAATAGAAGGCACTTATAGTGCTCCAGGGGAATTGAACCCTCATCAAAGAGGGCAGTTAAGCTTCTGCTGTATCAACAGCTCCTTTTAGTAATGGGTTCCCAACTAACAGTTTCTTATATATTTAACGGATTCTCAATGAAATACGGGTTTGGACAAAAGTTACTGGGTTTCTGGCAACCCACATAGTATACACTGCATCCTCCCCCTGAATACTGATTGTAGTGGAGTGCCTTCCTTGAATAAGAAATGACTGCTACAACCCTTGTGAATATGTGTTAACTGCTAACTATAATCAATGTTCATCAATGAGTGCATGCTCAAAGAATACAATGTAAGATGGGTGTGCAGTTATACAAGACTAGACAAGATTAGAAGTGATCAAGTTGGCAAGAAGGTTCAAGTAAGACACGTCAATGATAAATTAGAGAAGGTCGCTTGAATTGGTTTGGTCATGACCCACGTCAACCACAAAATGCATAAGTCCATAGATGTGAAACCATGGTGAATAAAGGTGTTAAAAGTGGATGAAGGTGTCTCAAAGTATATACAATCTCTTGGGATCCATGCAGATTTAGTGAAACATAAGGTGCAATGGAAGAAAAAGATCTGTATAGGTGATACCTTAGTTGAGAATATGTTGTAATCATGTCGGCAATTTTACTTTACATCCTATGATTTTCTAAGTATTTAGCCTCTCAGAAATTTATACGCCAGTAGAAAATATAATGAACTTCTAATAGTTAGTATTATTATTACTTTGAATAATATTGGTTTGTGATGAGTTTATATACCAACCCAACTTGTTTGAGACTAAGGCACAATTGTTATTGTATTTATTTGTCTATTTGTTAATTTGAGAATGGTGATTGAAACAACATAATCATCCTAAAGTTTATCAGCATCGCCATGTTATGTGTTAAATCTCTTGAACAACAAAACAACCAAGAATATATATGTTAATTTCAACAGAGTGCCATCAAGATCTATGTTGTCTGGTGCATTTGAGGCGGAAGTTACAGACAGCCTTTCCTTGGGTTACGTTGTATCGTATCATCTCATATGTGGGAAACACTACTTGTCTCAGTGGAGAGGAGATGACCTGGAATTCCTAGGGTAAATATTTTGTTCGATTCACTTCCATAATCGAGTTAGATAACTCCTTTTTTTTTCTTTTCGACTTGGAAGGAGTTATGCAAGTCTTTGAATATGCAGAGTTTGTTAAGAAAATATTCAAATGCTTCATGACATTTGTTCCTTGTAAATAATCTGATCATGTAGGGACAATTTGGAGTCTCCTGCATCAGCCTAGCGTCATTACATCTGATGCTTAGTTCAAAGTTCAAACTTCCCTGTAGATAGTTATCAGGCAATTATGTTTTTATCGACTAAATTGAAAAACAAATTATTGATTTGCATAATGTTGCTTGATCATGGTTAACTGATCAAAACATGATATTTTTTTTAGCTTTCTTTCTTGTTTTAATTCTTTTGCCCCATGTGGATGATGTAGACTTGCTTGTGTAGTACTTGAATCAATTTTCTCCTTTGGTTGGTTTGAGTGGGATGGGTGGCTTAGGAAGGATATGACATATTTGTTCCTCTTCTATGTAATGACTCTATACTCTAGTTTCTAGTGATATGCACTAATTAAAGTTTGACTTGATGATTAGACATTTTTTTGTTAAGAATATGGTACATATAAAAAAGCTTGAAAGCAAAGCCTTACATGTATTTGATCAATATTCTGGCTATGCTTAACATCATTTCAACTAGGTAGAACCTAGCCTAAATATTTTAGAGTGTTTCTTTTATGGATTCTTTTGTTGATTAGTATTGCATCTTACATTTACTTTGAAACTTAAAAGAGTTTAAGGCTGATTTGGGACCACCATGAAAATACTTTAAAGAATATCTTTTCAAAGCTTTTTTGACCACTTGAACCTCAAAACTCTGATTCTTTTTTCCTTTCACTGAAAGGCCATCCTGATGGAGAGTGACCAGACCACTTTTTCCCCAGAGGATAGGTTTCCCACCTGGAGCCCGCATTGGAGCTCCCACTAAATTCGGATCACGCACTGCATGTCCCATTTGGGGGTGATTTTCTCCATACCCAGGGATCAAATCCGAGATCTCTGGTTATCGGTGGAACAGTCCCACCAATGCATCACAATCCATGTTGATCCGAGGATAGATTTTTCATTTTTCAAGAGTATTTTTGTGGATTAGAATTTGAATTGAAAGGCACTACATTTATCCATCAGAAAATGACAAGTACTAAAGGGGAAGATTGAGGGGGGAGGGATGAGTTTTCTTTTTCTTTCTTTTTGAGTTCTAAAGTTGAAATGATTAGAAGATTCCTTCCTTTTTCTCAGTCCAAATCAATGCATCATTTTTGCTCAAAACTTTATATCATCAATGAGTTTTTAGAGGCTGTGTTTTGTGTTTATCATTTCAGTAGTGGGTGAAGCTGTTGGATTAAACTTTTTCTTTATAGAAAAGAGAATTGGAGTGATGATTTTCTAAGAATTGACCAAGGTTATCTCAACATCACTGAATCTTGAACTATTCATAGAGTAGTGAACAAATTGAATGATAGATATTGACAACCTCGAAAAAGATTGAAAACAAACATTAAAAGTACACTTGTCGAAAATTAAGAGTCTCGCATACGAGAAAATCCAAAGGTGAATTCAAAATCAAGACTCTGTGAACGCAAACATGGTGTAAACTTATTCTATGTATATATTTTCATATATAGATATTGGTCGAATTGACGTTAAACTACAAGTGTAA
The DNA here is from genome assembly GCA_029582725.1 of Solanum chiquidenum. NCBI lineage: Eukaryota > Viridiplantae > Streptophyta > Magnoliopsida > Solanales > Solanaceae > Solanum > Solanum chiquidenum. The sequence continues at coordinate 38,348 of JAJOOS010001121.1, read as the reverse complement.
TTGATTAAATATATACTAAAAACTACAAAACCATAAGTAAATGGCTGAATAAGTGATAAAATCAGTACTTTATCACCTTGCCCCACCCAAAAATATAATCAAATTTCAACCCATTGATTAGATGAATTGATCACAGATGTCATCAAGAAGAAGTATAGAAATTGGCCCTTGTAATTTTTTGAAGGTATACTTAGTACATGAGAAGATTGGGTAGACCAGAATAAAATACATGATTGGACTTGTTAGCTAAGTAGTCATGAATCAAAATAATATCAACCAAAGCATTAATAGTTCTCTTTTCTTTAAACATCAGTGGCACTTATCTTTATGGATTGATTCTACCACAAAACATCACATTTTACCATTTTGTGTCAATTCAATTGATTTAACTTGGTAAGTAATATCTACCAGCCAATTTCTAGGTTTTATTTTAGACTACTCCTCTCAAAGTTCCTCAACTTGCTTAACTTGGAAGATGTTGTAAACTTTCCACTCAAATTATTGCTATCAAAATGAAATACAAAATAGAAAAAGGGAAATTTGTGAAGAGTATAGATGATCTATTCAAGTATGCCATCAAACTTTGAGAAAAGGTTCATCTATATCATCCGTTAAAATTTTAGCTCATCTATGTTATTTTCGTTTGAGAAAAAAGTTCATTTGTTAACTGAAAACAATTTTGATTTTGCAAAATTATTTTTTATACGTGGTCAATTATGATTCAGCCACATCATTAATTAAATTATTTTTTAAAAAAAGGGAAAAGACTCAAATATGTCATCGAACTTTGAAAAACGACTCATCTATGTCATCCGTTAAGAATTTTGTTCAACTATGTCATTTTAGTTAACAAATAATGACATGAATGAGCCTTTTTCTAAAACGGAAATGGCATAGATGAGCCAAAAATTTTAACACATGGTATAGATGAGTCTTTTCTTAAAGTTCAATGGCATATTTGAGTCTTTTTCTTTTAATAAATCTCAGGCAAACCTTCCTTTGTCAGCTAGTTTTCACGGTTGATTTAGACTCAAAAATCATTTCCTTACATGATATCATAGCAAGACTCGTCCAAATTATTGCTTACCAACGGTGAACCTCGATATTAAATTCTCCACACATCAGATATCCAATCCTGAGCGTGAGAAGACTCCCACACCCCCACACCACACCCTCACCACACCCCACCAACCGCCATGTTCGGTAGAAAAGAAGCTCTTTTCCGGGTTATGCTCGTTTAAATTTGGAAGCTTATTAACGATCATCAATCAGATCTTAAAATTAGTACAACTTAGTGTCTTGTAGATAGTCCAAAAAGAAAAAAATGCAAATGGGAATTACAATTGTGCTTTCAAGTTTGACCACTTTTTCCTAAATTCTGCACCTAGGAAGTGGCTATAGTTTAAGTGCAAATATTACCTTAACAATGTCAGAATCACACTCACAAGTGAAGAAAATAAAAGTACTCCAGCAAACTTTAAAAAGTGTTAAATTAGGTCATGCATAGAAATTATAACAAAATAGGGCTTCTAGATCAATTAACTTTGTTGACATAATTGACCACTTTCTTTCCACAACTTATCATTTTAAGACACCACAAGTATTCATGTATTCGGACGTAAACATGTTTTCTAAAGTCTTAGAAATCATTAGGGGAAACTAAATAAAATAAATTAAAAGTAGATAGATAAAAACATACAAAGAAACAAAAACAAAAAACACACATAGACACACATAATATTAATGCTTACCTTATGAGTTGGCCTTTTGTCTTCTCATTCTTTATCATGTGATGTTTGTTAACATCTTGGTTAGAGCCTTTTGCTTGTCAAACCTACTCATGTGACTAGAATATGAGTGAATAACCCCACACAAATCTAAACAAAGTTAAGATTTTGAGTTTATAATTCTACAGTAATTTACTGGATTTTGAATATATTATTTATATATATTAAGTTATTTTTAAGCATATAGAATTTAGACCAAAGCTACTGAATTTGTTGAACAGATTGACAAAATTGTAGCTTCATCTCTACACATAGGGCAAAGATAGAAACTAGGAGCGCACCCTCTTACTTTCGGATGGGGTGGAGAGGTATTCAAATAAGTATATCACTTTAGTCAAAAATTAGGCTTGTGGTTTTGTTTGTATAGCCAATATTTCAAGTTGATGCCAACATTTTCCAAGAAAGTGTGTTTGTTATATTTCTTTTTCTAAAAACAAAAGAACAACATCTTACTCGTTCACATGATCCATCACCAGACATCACACGCAAGTATGACAAGAAATCTAAGTAAAATATAATTCATTAAGAATTCGTGTCTTCTATAGTGGACAAAGGAATTTATTTTTAGAATAAAAGGAAAGAGAGAAAAAAAATTATATAATGCAGACCTAAACTTTTTTGGAAAAATGAATTGCCCATCAATGTGATCTCATTATTTTTTAAAATTGTGGGATCCGATCACAACGCAGGCCGAACTAATAACAAGTACAAAGTCTCAGTGTTTCCAAACTATAAAAATCTCCCTAAATATTACTCATATCGTTCGACTTTCAATTTATGTGATAATATTTGATTTGACGTAATATTTTAAAAAGAGAATATTTAAAAACTTGTGGTCTAAAACGGACTTTAGATACTTGTGTGAATATATATAATTTTATTAAGAATAAAAAAGATAATTGTAAAGTTAAGTTTTATCTAATTATAAAAAAATAATATTTCATATACAACGGACTAAAAGAAAGGACTACTGTCTCCCAACGAAATTTTTTTTCATACTCAAGATTATAACTTTATTTACTGATTGATTGCTGCGAGTTTTAATTCTTAATTTATGCTTCTTCCCTATAAAACTCTAGAATTAAAAAAAAAGTTTTTTTCATTCAGTGCTTGATATTAGTATTGAGTAATTTGAATTTATGTAGCTAAAAGTTCATTTAAGAGAAGAGCGCTCCCTAACAAAAATATTTTTATATTCAATACTTAAAATCGAGACTTTTGAAATTAGGTGGAGACAACTCTAAAACTTTCAACATTATGTAATTGAGCGGCATCTAAGTTCTTCTAGATGTGCCGTCAAATCAATTATGCCTGGATGAATAAATAGTTAGATTGATAATATGCATCATTTATATATATATACCTTTTTACTTTATTACACTGTTCCAAAAAAATGAATAACTACAGTATTATTATGTTGGACTTCATACGAATCTAGTACTCCGTCTAAATTTATATGACACGTTTTGGATTTTGAAAATTTAAATAAATTTATTTTTAATTGTAACTTTTTCATAGATTTTGTAAATATTTTAAATTGTTAATTATTGTGACTTATAGTACTTTTTACATAGTTTACAAATATATAAATTTTATTTTTAAAAAATTAAAGATTTTATGAGCAAATTCTCAATCAAACTTAAATTGTTTGACTCTCGAAAAATGACAAGTTGTCACATAAATTAAAACATGGAGTAAATATTAAGGAACCGTGACCGTGTGTGTCCATAGAATTTTTATTCCATACAATATTTGGTTATAATTGTTTTGTTTTTTAATGTTGAAAAGCCTACTAAGAAAGTTCGTTTTCTCTTTTAATTTATTATTATAGAACTCAAACAAGTTAATCAAAGAATTATCGGAAGTCCAAATAGTGGTCAAGAAAAGTTTTTAAAAAATGGGATAAGATTTTTTATTATTAATATTAATATAAAGGGAATAAGAAGAGAAGAAGACACGTATGCATTTAAATAGAAAAATGGGGGAAAAAATAAAAGAAGAAAGTGGAGGAGCACGAAGGTACTATATGCTTTAGTGGTTGACCTCGTGCTTAATTAGTTGAGCCATTAATGTGATTAAACAGACAAAACTTGTGCATTAATCCCTCTTTTATTTGGATTCACCGACTTTACAAATTCTAATCCCCACCCCCACTTCTATTCTTAAATCAATTATTCTAGGTTAAAGAGAAACAGATTCAAGATGAATATAATATTTGAATAAATTATACGTAATATTTTATATTATTTTATAAAATTATATCAAGTATGTTATTATTGTTATTGTCTTTGTTTTATAGGGTTACAAACTAGTAATATGAAGATTTATAGATCAACAATATTACAAAGAAAACATAGAGCTATAAAAAAAAGGTAAGTTAAAAGTAAAATAAAATTATTAAATTATAAATAAGGATAAAATGAGAAAAAGAAAAAATGATAGTATGATTATATCAAATTAATCTTTATAAAAAATGATATTTTTCATCATTATATGTGAGTTAAAAAATAGAATACGATATAATACAGTAGGTAAAAATCATTTAAACAAGCCAGTTAATGAGATGTATTATAATTACAGACATTTATTACTTTATTTTAGAATAATAAGGTACTCCTTCTGTCCGTAATTATTTGTCTTTAGTTGTCCCTAATTATTTGTCTATTTTGACAAATCAAGATATGACAAAGTATTTTTACATATTATACTCTCAATTAATTACTTTGAAAAAGATAAAACTTCTTGAAATTCTTAAATTTTTAATTCATCCACTTCATAATTAATAGAGATAAAAAGGTAAACTCACTATGTCAATAATTAAATTCTTAATAGGTGTGTCAATTCAAAAGTGAACAAGTAATTAGGGACAGAGGGAGTATCAGTAAAATGAAAATCTTATTATATCACTTTAATTATTATAAGTTATTTAATTATTAAAAATAATAATAACAATAAAATAAATATAAATAATAAATTATTTCTAATTTTTTAAACTTGACAAGTAAAAAATTGATGTTTATTTTTTATTTAATTAATAATACTTTCCTTTTAGTTTATTTAAAAAGAATGACTCTTTTTTTAACTATGTTTCCATGTGATACTCATACTATGCTTAAACTTCGTGTCAAGTAAAAATCAAATAAATAAATTGAAACGGATGAGTAATTATTACTTTCTCTGTTTCTATTTATATGTCGTTCTCCTTAATATTTGTCATTTCACAAAATAAATGCATAAATGACATTATTCTTCTTAGTTTAACCTTGAGAGTTATTAGCCTTCAAAGTATGAATTTGACCAACATAGGAAAAATAAATAATTAATTCATGTTCATTAATCAATTTAATTAATCAAGATAAATTAATTTATGTTTATTTATTGAAAACTTGATTTCAAGAAAGCGGGTAAAATGATAAACTTATCTAGTTTTTTAAATGACATAAAATAAGAACGGATGGAGTACTAATAAACTAATTCAAATCATACTTCATTCTTCACATACTAGTTATCCACATTATTAAAATAATTGACCAAAATTACTTGTCAATATACAAATCAAGGGAAAATTAATTAAATTTCCTCATTTTACCTTTATAACTAATTCTTTTTTTTGGAAATGTAAGCGAATTTGTAAAGCTTTAAAAATATTTCTTCAGGTAAATTAGTAACACTATTTTTTACTATTTCTTTTTTTTTTAAAGAGATATATAATAAAAAAGTAGACAACTAATATGAGACGGAGCAAATATGTTAAAGGAATAGTAGAATTGAGAGAAAGGCGTAGGCGGTGACGAGATCATTGGGCAAGTTGGGACATGAAATAGTGTTTTCATTTGTGATTGTGAGTGATGCTCACAATTCACAATTAGTACTCTTAATTAGGAGTGTTCACGATTTGGATAAAAATCGATCTAAATCAAAAAATCAAATTAAATTGATAAAATAAAACCGATTTTATTTGGGTTTGGTTTTAGACTTTTGAAAATCGGTAGTATTTGATTAGGTTATAGTTTTATTAGGAAAAATTCGAAGAAATAATCGAACCGATGAATTATATACATATATTTTATTAATATACTGTTTTTATAAACAATTTTAAAGATCTTATATATGTTTTCATTAAAATTTCTCTATACTTTACTTATTGAAAGCAAAATGCCCAAGGTGAAAACATTAATCTTATTGATTTCATGTATTTGAGTGTCTATGACAATTCTTTGTGGAACTGAAAATATTATTGTCTCTTCCTTCTAGGGCAATATAGTAAATTTTAAAGTTTTATTGATAGTAAATTCAGTGATTGAAAGTTCGGTAATTTAAGTCATTCTAACTATTTTTCGTTTTGAATGAATTGTTGTCACTTTTTTCACATTTTAAATGAATTGTTTCTTTTATTTTTGTGTATGATTAATAACCGAATAACCGAACCAAACCAAACCGAAACCGATAACCACCAAACCGATAAATGTATATTATATATTGGTTTGGTTTGGTTTTGATAATTATAAAACCGATTAAATTGGTTTGGTTTTGGTTTTGACCAATAACCGATTCAAACTGATCCGTGAATATCCCTACTCTTAATTAAGTAATTAAACATGATTACTTAATTTAATACTCCTACTTATAAGTAGAGGGTTGCATTAATGTATTCCACCTCCCATACCGTACACGTGGCCCACCAAAACTCAATGATCAATCTAGTAAGGGTCCACTTTTTCATATGATTTGTGCCAAATTTTGCTAAAGGAGTTCAACTTTGTAGCTTAAACACTTTGATGTATGTGTCTACCTAATTTCCTCAGTCTCAGTGTCTAGTGAACCTCTCATTCATTGCTATCAAATTATTTCATTAATGGTCACTCAACTTTTAGTATATTACATCAAACTCACTACTTTATTGTGTATAATAAAGAAAATCACTTAATTTTGCTTTAAAAGCTAAATATCATATAGAATTTCTCTTTTTAAAAAATTGATGTGGAATCGAATCCTCGCCAATAATGCGAAGTTAACCAATTGAGTTATCAAGATTTTCTTTTCTATTAAGGCAAAGTTGAGTGAACTTTTTCTTACCAAAAAAAATAGTTTAGAGGTTTCTTGTGACACTTGTAGAAAGATGAGTGACCATTCATAAAATTATATACTAATATGATAAGTTGTCCATGTTCATTAATTATGTCAGAAGTGTCCATCAGAAGTGGTCTTCAAACGCATAGGATGGCCAAGATTGAAAGATGCTTGAGCCTGTCCTTATTGTTAGGTCACTTTCCATGTATTTTCTCCTACACTGTAGTGTCACTTTTTTTCCTACCAAGGCCAATCACTCATTTTTATTTTTATTTGAAAGTGAAAAGCAGCAAAGACCCCCTAATGAACAAGTAAATAGTCTTTTACTCCTTCAAAGAGCTTGGTGAAATACAAAGAATGAAGTAGTTGACTGAATTTTGAGGAGTTTGTTGGACTGTGAGGCAATTAAGAAAAGCAAAAAAAATGGGGGTGAGTGAGGTCCACTTATCCTCTACAAATGTTGCTTCCAATCACTCATTCAATATGCATACTCAGATCCCACTTTGTTAAATAGGATTTTGCATTTTTTTACCATATATTATATCAGTAGGTAAGTTTATCGGTTGATTCGTTACATCTTTTTTTCAGACTACACTAGAATAAACACACATTGAACTCTTTGGGATTGGTTTTTGCCTTTTCTTGAAACTCAAATAAAGATGTTGTATCAAATAATCAAAACCAATCCGTTAGTGATTGGTCCCACTCTGAGTTGTAGTCAATAATAGAGATGAAGAATGCTGCAGCAGCAGCATATGAAAAGTAAACAGGATAACACAAGAGGCTCCTCAAGACTGTTATCCAAAAGAATTATGATAAAGTTGCATCAGCCAAAAAACAAGGGGTGTGCTGTACTATCTATCCATCTATACTTTCCACTACTACAGTCTACTCCCTGCTCTTGGCTCTTTCAGATACAAGAGAAGGGGGGGGGGGGGAAATCATCAGCTGGAAAGGTAATAGAGGATAAGACTCATATAAATGGATCCCACAAAGAGAGTGAGTGAAGGAGAGGTTGTACTTGTACAAGGCTTTCTTCCACACATCATTTATGGGTCTTCACTATCAAGCTGATCATTCCACATAAAGAAAAGGCAAAGAAACACACACTTGAGCATCATCTGGTCCATGCATATTTGGCATTTATTACCCATCTCACATTTCTTCTAAAAATAACAATAATAAATTCAACAGTCAGGTGCTACGAAACAACACATCCTGGAAAGAACAAATATTTCTAGAAAGCGAGATGGAGAGATCCAACTGCGGTAGGTATCCTTCTGACCATTAGGCTATCACCAACTAAAAATAAAAAACTTCCAACTCTAAACTAACAATGAAACAAAAAATAAGAAGGGCCTCAATTGTATACTTGACGAGCCAGTACCCTGACCGAGCATGCAGGTGTGTTGATTCTGCCGAAAGCCTTTGATAAATCTCATTGAGATCCACCACCATGTGATTTGGAACATCTACCCCTTACTGTGGCCTTAGCATTGACTCCACTTGCTAATTGAAGGCTCCATGAATATGAAGAAAAGAAAGTGAATAGAAAAGATTACTGATACAAAGAACATTTGTCTTCTAGATTGCTTTGCTGGAAAAAAACAATCTCTGTACTGAACCATATACAATGACATCCATGGAGACCAGCATTGAATACATTATAGATTGCTCACTGCCTTTGCAAGTGCTGCACCATTCGTTTTCTCAAGAAGGAAACTTGCACCTTCATATGGGTCACAACAGATTTCCGGAGAGCATCTCTTCCCAAGAAAATAGTTAATCATTTCTCAAAGGTCCCAATCAGTTACTGCAGAAAATTCCCATCTTCTAAAAAGGTCGGTCACAGTATTTGCACAAATGATGGTACATCAGCCCTCGGTCCATCAAGAGATCGGTACATGTACAAGGTATTGACATGCTCACCAGTCTCACTCCCTTCCTCATCATCACCACTTATCACTTCCACTACTAGACGGGGCAATTGGCGAGCAATCTCCTGACAACCTTGTAGAGTTACTCTACAAGATGACAGCCAAAGGAACCTCATATTGTAATAGTGGTGTAAACCAGAACGCAAAGACAAATCTCCAAATGGGCAATCCCTGATCTCCAACTTCTGCAACTTAGGGCAGCCCTCGAGCACATACTTCAGAGCCAAGTCACTGTTTCCAGCAAAAGCAACTGATAAGGTTCTGACTAGTTTTCCATATTGTCCAATGTAACTGAAAGCCTTATCAGTCAGTAAACCAGATACAGCGAGTCTAGTAAGCTTCTTACAGTTCTTGACAATAGCCCCAAAGCCTTCATCCATTGGTTCATTAGTAACATGGTCAGGCAAGTGCCGACCCATAATGCATAGTCGGAATACCACAAGGTCTGGGCAGTTCTTTGACATAGCTATAACAGCCGCATTTGTCATTCGTTGGCAAAAATATAAGATGGACTTAAGTTTACTGCAACCCTCAGAAATCGCAAGGAGACCTACTTCAGAAACTGGGGCATCTGCATCTTCCCGAGCTTCAATAGGGAAAACTCGAATCTCCCGCAGATCCTTACATGTTGCAGCAACTGCCTCAAGTCCTTCGTCACATACAGAATCAAATACCTGAAACATCAAAATTGAACTCAATATAACACTATTACAGAGTACAATTTTCTTTAAAAGAACATTTAGCGAAAATTCAAACCACATACCCACAATACTTGGAGCTTATGGCAGCGGCTGATGACAGACTTGAATTGTTCAGTATTAATGTTGGCACCATAGCTTAAATTAAGAGAGGTCAGATTGCCACAAACTGGATAGATTGCAGGCAGATATTCAGGAGCAATTTCCCTGAAACCAGAGAGACAGACAATGGATTTGCAGGCAGCAAATGCTGAAGCATAATCAGGATCTGGTTCATCAATGACCGTTGAGGCGCCAAAAGAGCCTGTTCCCAGATTGGTAAGCTGTGGAGCTCGAATCATCAACCGGTACAGCTGAGTAATAGAAACAAACCGATTCAACCTTAGTCTCTTCAAACTAGGTGACCGGATTACTAGCTTCTCCAATGCCTCAAAGTCAATAGGGAATTCAACACAATCAAACGTCAAAGACTCCAAACACGTTTTGTTCTCAGGGAAGTAGGAAATCCAGTCCACTTCATCGTCGGATACCTCAGACTCAATCAGATCAAGCACTCTAATTTGCCTGCAGTAAAAACCTTCTATTATGCACAAGAAAATCACACTACCAAACCATATTTCACAGCTTGCAAACTCACAAATCCAATACAACAAGTCACCACATATTACAACTTCAATGCTAGTGTCCTCAAGAGGTATCATTAAGTTTCAAATGCAGAAATAAAACAGTTAAAGAACAACTCAATCACATAACTAATTCAAACACCAGCACACATGAAGCACAAATTCAAATAACACAATATATCTACACCAGTTTAAGCTGTTAATTTCCTATTACAGAAAGAAGAATTCAGCTTCTAGAAATTAAAAATCTAAACTTTTTACCAAAAGGGTTATCACATAAACAGATCTATATCCCAACAAAACAATACTAACCTGCAATCACGGGCTACAATAGCAAGTCCACTAGTCCCAAAACCTTCACAGCATACAAGAACAAGCTCTTTGAAACTGGGGAAACAACGCGCCAACAAACCTAGATCATCATCAGATATGGACATACGTTTGAGGTACAATTTCTCAAGCCCACGATAAGAATCACCCAAAACAGAAGCCCAAGGAGTAAAGTGAGCACCCCAATCTGGAGGAAGCAAACTGAAATCAGCAAACCTAGGTTTCCCTTTAATGGCCACAGAGGTCACCCTTTTGAAACGGGTCGTAACCCGGGTCGGCGAAACAGCATAACAGTTGCCAATATACACTTCGGATCTGGTTAAAGCCTCAGCCCGATACCAAGATTTGCTTACAAGAGATGCAGCGTTACGGTCACGGCGATCAGTTAAGAAGCAAAGAACATTTTCCAGCACATTTTCAAGAACTTGATCTGGGTGTGGCGAAAAGTTAAAAATCCCCCCTCCGCCACCGGTAACGGCGGCGTTAAAGCAACAGTTCCTTGCTTTTGCAGTGGCGCCACCGGTGAGATCTGAAGGACAAGGACGCTCCTCATCTTCAGACATCTCTGAAGGATTGTCACTACCACTCATGTGGGGGTGGGTGGGGGTAAAAGGGGGTCTAGATTTATGGGGAGTGTTTCTCTGAAATCTGAATTGAATAATTTATTTATAAACAAAAATAATAATAAAACCCCCTCTTGAAGTAATAAAATATCTTTTTTTCAGATCCAGGAAGAGTTGAAGAAGATGAAAAAAAGAGTTCTTTATCATTAATCAAGATTTTAAGCTTGGTTTTGGGGGTTTAAAAACAGAGGGGGTTGGGTGAAGATGAAATGAAAACTGAAATTATGGAGAATCAGTGAAGTAATATGGGGTGGGGTGGGGTGGGTAGGGGGTGAAGGTAGCATTGAGATTCTCCAATGGCTTCTTTGTTAGTGATGAAAATGGTGAGCCTGCAAAATCCAATGGCTCTCCACACATCTGCTTCTTCATTATTTGAGGGGGGCTTTTCTTTAAGCCTTGCTTTTGTCTTTTTCTTTTGCCATTTCTTTTGGATTTTGGTGTTTGTAATTGTTTACAAAATTCATTTTTATTTTTTAGGGGAAAATTGCATTTTATTAAAAAAGAATATTCTGAACTTTTTTGTAAAAGGTTATTGTCGTTTAGATTTGATTTTAGTGTAGTTTTTTTTTTTTCCATAAAATAAATTAGTATGTGTTTTGATTTTTTATTTTTCTATTATGAGAATTTGAAAAACTTTTATTAGTATTAGGTATTGTATTTTGAATATCTCATGTTGTCTTTAATTATTTTTTTCAAAAAAAAAAATGTAAAAATATTTCTAGCATACGTCTTAATCATATGTTGTATACATGTTAGGGGTTAATGCCAAAGGTTTTTTCGTGAGAGGAACCCCTTGTCTTTTGGCTATTTGCCTTTTGGGCCATTATGATTTTGTTATATTCAAATTTGAAGTAGTAGTTTCATTGAGAGAATTGAAATTCAAATTTTAAAATAGTTAAATACTCAATAAAAATAAATTTGTTCATTGGGAAATTGTTCTATTCCTAAGAGAAGGTGCTTACGAAGCTTTTCATATTTACCTATAGTTGTAATATTTGATTTATTGCTACTTTGATTCAAAAGATAATTGATAGTTTTCGATTTTTTCTGTTTTTCACAATAGATGGTAGTTGGAATCAGCGTCTCTCTTGGGATTCCTTCATTTGGGATCGCTTGGGAAGAGGATCAAGTTGAACCTTGTGAATAGCTTGATGCATTATCTCCATTCAATTCTTTAAGCAAAATGCGACAAAAAAGAAGAAGAAAAATTCATGGACCGATCTCATCATCTCAATCCCGTAAAAATTTTGAGATTACCCCAAAGGATGTCTTTAGCATCCATGGGTCATGGACCCACCATGGAACACTATCTGTTCAATGAGCGGAACACATTAGCTATTCATTCTCAGATGGGAGGATGACAACGACTCATTCTTTAAAGCAGTGTTCGTAAAACTAAAGAGTCGGGTAGAAGGATGGAAAGTCCTCCATTATTGATTCTTCTGTAGTTGATTTCTAAACGTTATTTTTAATTTGCGTGAAATTATTTAATTATAGATGAAATTTATGAAAGAAATGATTTATTCTTTTTAAATGTTGGTGTAAATATATTATAAAATTAGTGTGGCTATATATATGACTTTTGAAATTTAAAATAAATTTATATAAATTGAAATGGAAGGAGTAATACAATAGTTATTTTGAAAGAAAACGTTGTTGTGATTATTTGCAAAAAGGGGAAGAACAACAAGTATAGGTTTAATTTTTGGAATACAAAATTTATTTACAAATGAAATGACCTCAACTAAGGTCAATATAGGTAAACAAACTAAGCATTTCACATCATCCAATGAAAGTCAAGAGTTTTTGGAACAAGATAATGAGTTGCCCCCAAGAGCTTTCTTTTCTTTCTTTTCTTTTCTTTTCTTTGTAGAAGACAACTAGCTAAAATTAATGGTGAGATGAATTGTGATTCCTTCATTGTTGATATGAGATTTTAGTTTTTAGAAATAGAAATATATTTTTTTGTGAGCGTGGCTTTCAAAAATAGGTCATGCAATGCGTAAATTCAAATTTAGTTGAGTTTAAATACAGATATCGAACATCGAGTGAAAACACTTTAAAATAATTTTACCAACATAGGTTTTAGTGAAATGGTACGAGATCCTTTCATCGTTAATCATATATTTTAGTTTTGAGCCCTCAAGAACAGAAAAATAAAATCTTATTGGAAGTATCGCCTTCATAAATAGACTCTATAATGTGTGAATTCGAATTTAGTGAGATTCTAATATAAATATCGGACAGGGAATAATTAGGAAAAACACACACTCTGGACAGATGTTGTTTCATGCTGCATTTATGGGTACTAGAATTGCAAATTATTAAGTTAAAAGACTGATATGTAAATAACTTAAAAGCATGGATTATTTAGTGCAATTTGCAGTTCCTTGCAAGAAAATATAAACAAGGAAACAAGAAATGGAAAAAGAAATGTTGAATTTGAAGGGTAGGCTATCCAAAATGCAAGTGGATTACACCCATCCACTTATGTTGAGAAACTGTCACCTTTCTCTTTCTCACAAACTAAACCTAACTCCTTTTCTTAACCCCTATCAAATAGTCATTAATTTATGTCAATTTATTTCTAATTATATTATTTACTTATAAAATCACTTGAAATAAAATAAGTAATAAAAATTCAGCATATGAAATTGCATGTAATAATAAAACTATCTCAATAACAAGAGATAAATTAATATATGAAATATTTGTAAAATATATTAGTAATAGGTTTATGTCTAATGAGCTTCATTTCCATGAAGGTTCTTGAGCCACCTAATGACCCGTTTGGTAATGCGATATGAAATTATGAGATAAAGTTGAAGTTTTGTTTGGACATATAATTTGGACAGTTTATATTGTTTGTTTTCTCATAAACATAAAAATCTTATAAGTTGTAAAACTATTAAAATTGTCTCAATTATTTATACAATCTTACCATATAACCAAAATTTTATAAAAATTGCATAATACACTATCACAAAGCTATTCTAAAAAATATAATATTTATTGATCAAACATTAATTCAATAAAAACAAATTGAACATAGGTTATAGTGTTGAAGTTGTTAGTACCTAATAAATTTATTTTTTCAATTAATACCACAGTGGTTAGTCTTGTCCACTCAATATAATGATGGAAAATTCTTTTTATTAAACATTGTTCTTAATGAAGTGATAATAAATTTGGTAAAAGATAATGAATTAGGTGAATATAAATGGTAATGTAAGAATTGATTTGAAGTAAAAATAAATGTTATATTGGCGAGAATAATCGTTATTTGAGATATTACGATTTCAAAAGTAATGATATGAATTATAAATTTTATTTACATATGAAACAAATGGATAGTAGATATATATAAATAAAATGTGGATTTTGTTTTATAAAATATAAACTTGTGGGTCAATTTTTATATTTGAAAAATCTTAAATCACGATTTTTGGAGATTTTGGGATTTCATATCATGAGATGAAATCAGCGTAAAATTGCATATCCAAACGAATTTCTCTCATAATTTCATATCATGAGATGAAATCACATGGTCAAACGCCTACTAAATATGAATGATATAATAGTTATGTGGAGGATTTTTCACTTATTTTCAAGGCATTCTAAAGTTTACATGGAATATGAAACAAATTTATGTATGTAATTCTCAAGCTTCTCATAATTCTTCCTTCCAAAATAAAGGAAGAAACATCACTATTTTTAGGTATAAAATTCCTCTAAGCAAACAACAAAATAGTGAGATCATAGTTGTAACGACTTGTTTCCGTCGTTATAGAAAAGTCAACGAAGGAAAATTTGGGGCCGGAAAACTTTTTCGTAGTATTTGAGTTTTCTCAACCTTGTCCAGATTTGGACGAAATCGGAGTCTTTGAGGTGTAGGGAAATTTGGTAACAATCGGGTGAATTATTTATGATTTTGATTACATTAGTAGTTAGATATCTCGTTAAGGAATCCGTATGACTTTGCAAAATTGAATTCGGGCAAGTAGAACTCTCGAAATTGATCTTAACGTAAAGGGTATTTACTGAGCGTCGTGGGTTAAAAATGTGTTGTGAAATGAGAATTTTGGAATTCTTGAAATAACTCTGTCTCGATAATGCCTCTTTGGCGCTGGGTTTTGCTGTTTTGGCGGGGCCGCTGTGGCAGAGTAGTGACCGTTGTGACGGGTCCGACGTGAATTAAAGTCGTTAATAAACCCCTAAACAACCTCATTATGCACTTTTCGACTTTTAGAGCTAAGGAACGATCCCCCCCAGGCGACTCCTACTCATTTTCACCATTCTTGAGGCTAAAGGTAAGCTTTTCACTCCCTGAATCCATTTTTCAATCCATAGACCGTAATATAATGGGTGAATATTGATGGGGGAAGGTTTGTAATAGATTCTATGGTGGAAACAACACCATTTTGGATAATTGGGATCATGGGTTTGATCTAGGGTTCATAGAATTGTTAGTAATCCAGGTAATTAATGATTACTTATTGATTCTCGTTTTATATTGATTGTTTGTAGACCAAGAACAAGCTGAACGAATTCGAAAAGGGAAGGATCAAGTTTCTTAGGATTTCAAGCTTGTTTCGAGGTAGGTGATGGTTGTGATTCTATGATTGTGTGATGCATGCTTGTTCTTACTTCATTATGATACTTGTATATGTATGAATGTTGCAATATTGATCACACTTGTTGTAAATGGGATAGAGAATTGATGAATGCCAAGAAATCATGACTTAAATGTATGATCTTGATGATATACTTGTGATTGTGATTGTGGTGTGTGAATGAGATCGATTGACACGTTCCGACATAAAAATGGGATCGACATAAATATGGGATCGATTGCCATGTTCCGGCATGCTAACTGTTTGAGTTTGGGGTACCATGAGAGGACCAATGATTTGACATAAAATGTGAAGTTGTTCTTTATTCATAAATGTTGATGATATTGTATATGTTGATATGTATGCATGTGATTATAATGTTGTTTGACTTGTTTATGTTGCACTAGTGGGATAGCCGCGTGATCCTACCAGTACATTGTGATTGTGTACTGATTCTGCACTTGCTCTTATTTTTGTTGAGTACAGAAAATCTTCAAGCAGCAATTGACATACCTCGCTTAGAAGATCAGTGATCGTCGTTCGAATTCAAGGGTGAGCCAATTCTTCCGGGCTGCCATGAAATTCTCTTTCGTCTATGTCTACCATTTCCTGACATAGACATTTGTTTTAGCTAGTTGATTAGTTCATTAGTTGGGGTTGTATCCCTTTCTTGTTTAGACTTGGTTCATTGTTAGAATGTTTTGGTACATTGACTTTTAGGTTCTAGGTTATTCTTCCGCATTGTTAGTTTATTATTGTTAGACTTTTGTTAGAGTTTATGGGAACTCTATTTTTCTTTCCTTAGTGTTTGATTTAAATGACTTAGTTTTTAGATTATTTGCTTGGTTTGGGTGTAGTAGTGGTTCTCCCATCGGAGTGTTAGTGTGGGTGTCAATCACGACGGTTTGAGTCGTGACAATAGTATTGTAGAACATGTGAATAAAAGATACAATATTCAAGTCGTAGCACGTGGAATAATAAGTGGTGAGACGTATCTTAGTAGTTACATAAGTTACATTAAGAAATAATGTTCAGTTTCACCAATAATGTACATTTTCTCTATATATGAATTTTAACCTTAACCTCTATTTATTTTTAAGAATGAATGTATTCCATAAAATCTAACGTCTATTTATTTTTATTTTTAATTAATTTTTTATAAAATATCTATAAATACCTAAATGAAATAAGCTAAAAAAACGTGCAATCACAGAACCAAAACTTATACACAACATTAACCTATTTAAATAAAATATTATTGTTGGACTTGCACGAGCAACACTTGAAGAGAAAAGATCAAAATTACATTTAAATTTTTGAAATCCTACTAAAAAATCAATTTCTTCTCGTTATACGTTTCTTAAATCAATACCCTCTCTATCGTTTTTTTATTCAATATCCGTTATATTAAGAGCAGGGGATTTAAGAAGAATATATAGTATGAGTTTTGTTTCATTTAGGTATCAAACTCTAACTCCACAAAACATGTTCAATCATAAAATTCTAAAAAAACTTATTTTCGCTTTTTCAAGAATTTTCAAAAATTCAATAAACAATAAAGGCTGATTTTATCTTTTTTATTTTAAATCACTCAAAAAATTAAAGAAACAACTCTAATTTATTTCATGTTCAAATATAGCTTAATTTTTTAAATATTTTTTTTCGTTGAAAACAAAATATTTTTTTTTTTTCTATTTTCACAATGAAACATAATTAATTACCTATTTAAATTGAGAGAGAGAAAAAATTGTTTTAAAATGTGCTTGCACGCGCCAATTAGTGATGTGGGAAAAGAAAAAAGATTTTGACTGCAAGTTGATTCTTTTATAATCTTTTCTATATATTGTATGGTCGCTTCCTTTTACATTTTATACGTAGACAGAAGAATAATCCTAACAATAATATTATTACAAGAAAATATTGAAAAAGGAGACAACACAAACAGTAACAAAAAGGAGAAAAAAAAGAGGGTGGAATGTTAACTGAATGCGACCTTTTCCCTTTTGATTTCTTCCTCAATGTTCGATTCTCAAAATTCGACTCAATTTTAAAAATTTATTTATGGAATTAGTACTTTTGCCAAAAATATCATTTTCAAAGCTTAAATCTAAAAATTCAAATTAAAAGTTAACAAATCTCAATCATCTCATCAATATCATTTTCTTTATGTTCCTTTTGGATGTTTTAAATTTATTTATTTTTCGCTATGATTTTAAATTTAGAGATACATAGTGCTATAAATTCTTCCCTTTTTGTTTAGTTTACAAACATAATATTTCAAAATTCAAGTGAGAGGTTCTGGGCATCATAACATGCTTAATTTATTAAGTAACTTACATAAATTTCTAGGAGTTAATTATTTAGATACACACTAATTTATAATATAATAAATTTTATCAGATTTTTATGCATCCAGATACGTCCAGCTACATGTATCTCACTCACCACTCTTCTTTGTGTTTGATATTCTAGATACATGTGAATCACACTAAATACATACACATACATGTATCTAGTATGTATCTTGTGTGATTCACAAGTATATGAGATACATCGACAAATCTCGCTTGCCTCCCTCCTATTCTTGCTTGCCTCTCTCCTTATTCCAGTGTATGTAGTAACAAAAAAATATGTATCTAGGTGTATAAAGCATGTATCTAGGCGAGTCTGGCTTGAAATTTAGTATGAAATTATTAATGAACAACTTTCACATATAGCAAACATAAAAATCATATTTGTATGTTATAACTATAGTTTGCATAATTGCGCTCCATATTAAATTTTATGTTTGCTATGGAGCTTTTGATTTGTATAATTCGCTACAAGCATCCAATTTTATACAACTTGTTCAGTTTTGTATAAATTTATTTATACATTGTAATTTGTATAATAAGATTTGTATTTGTATAATTATAAGTGTATAGGACAAAAATATATGTATTTGTATTTGTATATATATTTTTCTCTCATTTTATACAAACACAAACGCATTTTATATCTAAATGTATAAAAATGGCTAATTGTATATCGAAAATGACTAATTGTATACCGAATCAGATGGCAAAAAAATGGGATGTTTGTTGCGAATTACAATTAAAATAAACAATGGCAATAACATTTAGTTTGAATTAATAGTTTGTTATTTCATAAAAAAATTCCATTATTAATTAGTGGTATAAAATATAATTATTTCAAATTATAGAGAGAATTGATAAATATGATAGAAATATTTATGTAATTAGATAATATCTCTTAATTTATTCATTGTAACATAAGAAGTTTTTTCCCTCTTTTTTCCCTACTAAAATGGACTAATTCAATAGACAAGTCGAGCAAAGGGAAACATCACTTCCTAATCATAATATTGAGGAAAAGACTCAAAACAATTTTTTAACCAGTAATACCATTTTTTTTAGGGGGAAGGGAATTACCACTCAACTATTAAGTTTTTTTTATAGAAAGTCATTCAACTAAAGTCACTCAATCTATTTAATTATTTTTTTCATTAAAACTTGATGACATGAAATTTTAATTATTAACCAAAATTTTAAAAATCAAATATATATATATCAATTTAAACAATTTAATGACCCACCCCATTTAATCTGACCTGCTAAACATATAATATTAAACATTTTATTTTACCATTAATTCCTTAAATCAATATCTCTTGTCCTTTATAATATTGAGCTAAGGGAACATTTTATTTTATCATGAACAATAAGTGGATGGCAAAAACAAAGAAATCGAAAATTGACTATAAAACAACAAAGCATAAGGTAATATAAGGCACAAAGCAAGATGAAAAATCGAAGGAAATTGAGAAGTGAAACCATTGTCAATTGTCATTGTGTGGTGAGATCAGGTGGAGAAGCCTCAACCTCAACCATGCATGTCGATTATACTATGATTCCGGCAGCTATGAACGTTGATCGACGACTAGATGGGGGCGAACTCATCGGCCTCCGGTGTTCGATTATCTTTTTTTGTGCTGATTAGGGTTGTACCTTTAGGTTGTTTTATCTAATACTAAGCAATTCTTGAAGATGGAGGTTCTGATGCTACTAGTTTGAGGATTGCTCAGCAGTATGTTGAGGTGCTTGAGAAGATTAACAAAATGGGGAATGATTTAGGGAATTAATGGTAAAATAAAATGTTTAATATTATATTTTTAGTGGGTCGGATTAATGATTTAAATGGATATATATTTAGTTCTTAAAATTTTGATTAATAATTAAAATTTCAAGTCAGCAAATTTTAATGAAAAAAATAATTAAATAGGTTGAGTGACTTTATGTGCAAAAAAGTCATAGCTGAATGACTTTTGAATTGAAAATAAAAGTTGAGTGACTTGAATTGATAGTTGAGTAATCATCAAAGTTATTAACTCCTGAAAAATTCATTTTGAGGTCTTTTTATAATGTTAAGGACTATTTAAAGTGACTTCGGCCACATTTTTTTTTATAATAAAAATGGGAATGTTAATCTAAAAGGATTGACACATATATATCACAATTTATGAAAAAAGAATCTGATTTTTCAATATCAATTTCTTTCATCTTTTTTATATGCAATAAATTATTGGCAAGAATTAACTTTATGGTTTTTCAAAATTAATTTCCAAAACCTTAGTATTCATCTTTTTTTTTTGGCACGTGGAAATACACTGATTAATTATTGGCAAGAATTAACTTTCCTATTGGCATTCTGCCCAAATACATCAAATTAATTATTATGGTACCATGATATCTATGGAACTCTTCAATTAAGAATGGATCACTTCAAATGTGTACTTTTGTAGACCTTACATATATTCATCTAAACCAAAGTCATTTAATAAACAAAAAAGCAATAGTAAATCAAATTCTTAGTCATTTCATGAACATATCGCACGTACCATCTTTTAGAATATCAAATAATACTACAATAAATTTATCTTATATTATCCACTTTAATCAAACAAACATTTTTTATATAGAAAAAATCTTTTTGTTCGCTTTTACTTGTTATGTTTCATTTTTCTCAATCAAATAATACGAACTTTGACCAACATTGAGTTAATCTAACTCAATTTAACTTCACAGATTAGTCAAATTGACACTCATAAAGCGAAACATGACAAATAAAAGTGAGCAATGAGAGTATTGTTCATTTCTAATTAATTTTCTCTCGATTAAACCCAAATTAGAAAGGAAAAAAAACTGTATCTTGAAATAAATTGGCAAAAACGATAACAAGGCCTAGATAAATCTTCTAGCAATACTGCGTGGGACCATCTAAGAATCAAACAGTGGCTTCTAATATATTTTGATAATTTGATATGTGGGAAACGATTCTTATAATAAGATTGCTAATTAAGAAATAAAACTTGTAATAATATGATTATTTCGTTAATCATGGTATCTTATCAGCTCATAAAGAAATAGTAGTAGTTAATTTGATTCAAATCAAAATTTTAGATGAAGATATTAATATGATGCGGCTTCTTCTACTACTACTAATTATATTATTAAAAAGGAAGAATGGCAAGGTTATCATTGATCCCACTTCACTTACAAGCATGTAATTCCTTGTTATGATTGTGTTTTCTATTTTACTGCTTCTTCAACATCTTGCAAAATTAGCTCGAAACGAATATATAGTAAGATAGTTTAATTTCTATATATTAAACATCATAAAAAAATATTAATTTTGGATGAACGCTATGTTGAAACGTCATTAAAATTATAAGATTCCTAACAAAAAGTCCGTTAGAAACATTTTGGATAAACTAATTCCCCGTCAAAATTGCATATATTTTTTAATAGTGTAATTCTATTGTAAGATAATTTAAACTATCAATTTATTTTAGAGATAACTATAAATAAACGTTCATAACTAATAAGTGGAATTGGTAAGATGTAAAATGAGGCGAGCTGCATGGATGTTAAAAGAATAATTTACACCGTCACTATATATAAGTTAAATTATTAATTATTTCCTATTTCTCAATTTAAATATTTTTCTTTTTAGTCCGTCTCAAAAGAATGACATATTTTGAAATTAGTAACAATTTACTTTTATCATGTGTATTTTACCATTGATAAAATAATTTATAGATTACAAAATTCAAAAAAAAAATAATCTCAAATTCTGTGTTAAATCAAACTACATCACATAAATTATAATGAAGGAAGTAATTTTATTTTTTTTGTGTGGGAATATCCATGAATAATTTAATTGTGATATCATGTTAAAAAGTTGAAGAATATTGAGCAACATAACTGTTATAGGTAAAGTTGTATACTAAATTAAGGAAAAGAAATGACGGGAGTAAAGAAAAATATTAACCTCTATTAGGAAGAGTAAAGAATATAATGTGTTGAATTAATGATAAATAAACTTTATGAATTGAGGGTGAAAGATTTGTCAACTCAACTTTTAATTGAAGACAGAAAGAAAAGTGGTACTGTAAATAAACAGATAAAGAAATGGTCCTGATTCTCTTCTCATCATTTCCTAATATAATTAGCCACTTAGCATTATGAGCATACTAATTATAAGCTTATAAGAAATTAGACTACTCTTAATTTATCAGGTTTTTTTTTTTTTTGAAAAGGACAAAAAATAATTCTGAGTTATTTGAAATAGGTTAATTTTAACCTTTGTTACGTTTTTGGTAAAACCATAACCTTGACATTATTCAACTAGCTCAAAAATGCCATCTGAGTCAAACTTGCCGCACCGGACTTGTTTAGTGCGAATTATCTTTCCTATATAGTTTGTGAGTTATTGTATAAGAGCAGAAGTTTTACTCCGTCCACATCCAAAGGAAGAGAGAGTAAGGTGATCAGAAATTAAAGCCCAAAATTGGGAAAAGTTGAAGACAAAAGAAGGCATTGATTTAACTGGTGCTTTAGGTGTTTTAGTGTAACCCTTTTTAGGCTATCTGGCTAGTTAAAAAAGGGGGCTATATATAAAATAAATAAAAAATTACTACTACCAAAAGACATTGAGTAGACAGATTTATGGCAGGTGAAGTTCTAAAAAAGTGGAGAATGCTTTAAATATAAACTTACACTTTCTAAAAATTCCCCCCACTAACTAAAGAAGCATAGTTAATTCTATGTATCAACAGTGAAAAAGAATATTTACATAATTGAATCCCATGTTATATAATTATAAATCAATCACTTTACAAACATTAGGTTCAAAACAAGGGTATCTCATGAGAGATTATAATCGGAATAGATAATTTTGTGATTTGGTATAGATTTTACTGATTTTTAGCGTTAATTGATTGATGACAATAACTTAATTATTCTTAAATATATTTTTAAATACATTTAACACTCTTTATAAATATCTCTAAAGCTTATAGTGACATTTAATTCAATGTCAATTAACTAATGCCGGTAAATGCTTTAGCATTCTTTATTAATGTGTATATTTATTACTGCTGAAAGTTATTATTGTTATAGTGTTCTTATAGTTACTTTAGCTAATACTAAAATCAAAAAAAAAATTAAAAAAAATAAAAAAATAAAATAAAAAAATGTGTCCTTAATTGATAGTCTGACAAAAAATATTAATTGACATGCGCTATCACATATTAAAATTTATGAACGATAGAGATGATGATATTTGAGATTAATGTGTGGACATATTAGGAGAAATAGAAGATATTTAAGAAAAAGATGAGAGAGGCCTTTGTAATGGATAAAATAGGAAGGTAAAACTGAAATGGTTCGGACTTTGAAGAGGTAATGCATATAGATGCCTCAATAAGGAGGTGTGAGAGTTTGGTTATGACGGGATATGAGAAGAAACAAATACAGGCCAAAGAAGTATTGAGAGAGATGATTAGATATGATATTACACAAGATACTGTGGACATAATCCTAAACAAGACCAAGTTGTACGTGATGGAGGAATAAACAAGTTCGGGGGTAATTAACACGGAATTTAGTTTAGGTGTACACCGTATAAAAAGCTTCAAGTTCAGGGGGTAATGAGTACTTTTGCCTAATATAAATTATATAATGTAATTTGTACAATATAATTTATAAAAATGTTTAAAGTTCATATGTTTATGTTTGTATCAATTCGTTATTTCAAATTTTATCATATTTGTTTAATTCCAGACTTTATATTACTCAATTACACAAAAACACGTGAATTATACAAACGAGATGCGAATTATATAAATTATTGCTCTCTCTCTCGCCTCTCTCCCGCCTCTCCCAATCTCGTTTGCCTCTCTCCTTTCTCTCCCAAATTTTGCTCGCCTCTAAATGGCTCCATGTGCTCTGATTCATTATTTGGGAGCATTACCAAAGTGTTTCAAAGGTGGGATTATCTTGACGTAGGTCTGTCTCTGGCCTAGATCAACCTAAGTTAAATGAAGTCTCTATCGTTCTGCTTAAAAAAAACAAATTGAACATAAAATCTTTTCTGGAGATATCCATTTTCCTGGAGAGACGGATAAGACTCTTTTTCCGATCCAGTTCCTCCACCAACTCGAACCCCAGTTAGATTCAGGCATGCTACACTTTTTAGTTATTGGGAGAACCCAAGTACTCTCTTTCGGATTCAGGAAACAACTCTCAGAGATCCTCCCTCTCCCAATCTCGCTTGCCAGATATACAAATACACATGTATACCAGTAACATATATACTATTATTTAGCTGATATACATATACAATTCACCTCTCTTCCACTCACTGCCCTCTCTCGCTCACCTCTCTCCTCCCTCTCCCAATTTCGCTCGTCACTCTCCTCCCTATAACATGTAGCTATGAATCCTAATTAACAAACTATAGCTATGAAGTGTAATTAAGCTATTTTTGAATAGTTATATGAGAAAGTTTCCAATTACAAATAATAATAAAATCTTTGTCGTATTTGTTGTTTTATTGAAAAAAGTAAATGAATGGTGTCAATATTGTAAACAATTTTCTGTGTTCCCACTCTAATTTAGAGTTTTAGGGTCTATATGTAGCTGATAAGGTAAGATATTTCAGGATTAAGTATGGGACAAAATTATATTACATTTGATAGACGGATAAATTATATAGTTTCAATATAAATATTATCTCACGTTTACTTCTAAGATACTCCATCTTATCCTATCTAATTTGAGATTATTATTTATATCTTATCTCCTAAATGAAAATAAATTAGTTCAGATAAAATCTGTGTAAAAAATGACCCCTTAAGATCTAATGGTTTAATCAAATGTGAGTATCTTCGTAGGTTGAATTAAACAATAAGGAATAAATAGCCAATAAATCGACATTTCTAGGACCGCTATTTATAGAATAATCAAAATTTACAAACTATTTAAAGTTTAACCTGTCACAAAATAGAAATGAAGATCTGACTGTCGTAGAACCTAATTTTAGACCCAAAGGTATGGAGTTCAAATTGTCTAAAAAATTAGATATAACTACGGATATCCGTATATCAAACCCTTGACTTATGTGATTACACTGAATATATTATTATTATTATATCCGCTATGTGAATCTTGATATTAGTGATCAAATCATAAAATGAGCTGGATCAGTTTTTCAAGCTTCATGAAGGATGAGAAGGAGCAGCAGTAGCACATGTCTGATATTTGCCAACATTGGTTAAATTTTAAAGAGTCTTAAAAGCTTGGCTATATTTTAAATGGTGCCATCACATACAGCTACTTGGTGCCATTCCTAGGCCAACGTTGTATATAATAGATATTTGAGATCTTAACAATTTTAGCCTGTATTCTTAATCTATGCATAATATATATCCAATATATACAAATAATATACACGATATACCGGCTAATTTTTTTATATATAAAAAGTAAAAACTAAGGCTTTTAATATCATTTTTTACTTTATTGAGCTATTGTGTAGTTTAGAATGGAGCTACTACACGTGATATCTGATTTCTACAATAAAATACATATGCTCTTAGTTTATTTAAAGGTACTATGCGTTTTCGTGAGTAAAAAAACATGTTTTTAACCAAATAGATCACAGGTTACTCTAGAATTTGAGTTATTTTTTTGTTCAAATCGATCAAGTTGAAGAAATAATAATAAGAAATTATCCTTGGTGATTTTGTTAGGGGAGAATTGGTATTTTTGGTCACTTAAATTATTTTCAAAAAAAAATTATGGCCTTTTTATACGACATCCTCATTTTTACATATAAAAATAATAATCTGTAAAGACCATTTTATTCTATTCAATTTGTAAGTGGTCAAAAGATTGATTTTTTTTCTCTTTTGTTACGAAGAATCTATGATCAAGCTTGGGGTAAGAGTCATGGAACTCATCATACTTCTGTTCCTCTGTGGGTTAGGTTGAACTATATGTGTATGCACTGGTTATTGAGCAGAGAAAGATGATAATTGATAGGAGTACGTACATATACACATATATATAATTCATCCACATATTTAATTCAAAATGTATCACATATATCAATGCAAGAAGAGTAAAAAAAATTCACTAATAAATTCAAAATAAAAAAAGATTAAAAATGAAGAAGCTAAGAAGATTCGACATTTCTTATACAGTCAAACATCTCTATAACAACAACGCTTGTCCAGATCTTTTCTTTCGCTACTATACTAAAATGTTATTACAAAAAACATGTAATATAACAAGATACAAAATCGATTATAGAAAAAATTCAATTGTTATGATAAAATGTTATAGTGGATGAGAGACATGGTTCTATTGCACAAATCTTATCTATACCGTGTAATTCTATAGTAATTAAAAAAGGTACGGATGAACCGCTTGTGCTTCTGACTCCTCCCATGTGTCCAAATGGAGGCGTAAATTGCATTAAATGGGTGAATCCATGAGGTGGACCCGTGCAATCTTAGGAAGATGATGTTTTGTGAACCCAATTGTCCTATGAGTTTTTTTTTTTTTTTCTTTTTTCTTTTCCTGGTGTTTGAAGTTCACATTGAAGCCTTGGTTATATTTTGATCGCGCACTGTAGAATCTATTCAGGGTTAGCGCCTTCAACATGATTTTCTCTATATTCAAAGTTCGAATCCAAAAACTTCTGATAATAAATGGAGCAGTTCAATCACCGCACCACAACCCAGATAGGTTTGGTTTAGATATGAGTTGATGCAAATGGGCTTACAGTGAGAATGGACCCAGTAATTTGGTAGTAGGGTTAATGTTTTGGTCCCAGATTGACAAGCTACCCATATACATACTGTACGTTGTACTATGACAGCACCTCAGGGAGCTTGCTCCCATATGCACATATGTTGGGAATCTACCAGAACTGAGGGTCATGGGAAGGTTTACTTGTCCTACGGCTATTTAAAATCGAATCGTACCGATAATTTAAATCCCCGAAATGTAGCAGTAATATATTAGTTTATGGACTTACCGAATCAACGGTGTTCGGATACGGATTGGCTATGACTAATAATGGGTTATTGGTCGGGGTTGTGGATGTCAACTCGTTTGATTTCTTTAACGGTTTAACTGATAATCGACATATATAGAGACTCATGAAATGATCATTATAAAGAGTGTTAAATGTATTTTATAGTTCGTCAAAAAAGATGAACTGTTGCAATGTAGCAATGTATACGAATGTATATATTTATATATCTTTAATATATAATTACACATCATGTATACATAATTATATATTATTTTTTTATACTTTATAGATACATTACACATACATGTTGAAAAATGATGTTGATATTTCTAAGACATGATATACTTTATCTAGAAAGATCCTATGATGAGTGGTAAAAAGAAATGAATTCATCTTGAATGTATAATAATATCATGATGGACTTATGAAGGAGCAGTTACTAACTTGAAAACAATACAAAAAGATGCAAAAAGAAGTTGTTATTTTTGACAAATAAATTAGGCCAATTAAGAAGTTGGACTGGACCAAATAAATAACATGAAACTGATTACTCCTTTAGCCATTTCAGTTTATCACCATTTTATAGGAAAATATTATTGTGCTTCTCCCAAATTTTTAATTTTAAAGTTTGAATCAATAATCTTTTTAAAATATATAAATAATTTAGTGTGATCATCACTTCTAAGAAGAATTTAATAAACATAATAACAGAACTATCATAATTTGTCTGTTTAAAGAATAGTCACTAATAGAGGGGGTGCATCCTTTGACATCTAACTGAAAATAGAGTCCAACCCCTTTAAATTGCAAATATCGTAAAATATCTAAGGCATAATACATAAATACGGGTATATATATTTAATTTGGTATTAGTTGATTATATGCCCTTTTATTTTTTGTGTGCACAAACAAATATTAAAGCTTATATAAAGTACAATAAGTAGACACATCATATACGTACGATGTTTCGTACGATGCCAATTAGGACATGAGTCTCTACTTGTTCAACTCTATAAAAGTTTAAGTGTCTACTCTTGCATATCTAAAGTTAAAGGGCAGAGATATCAGAATACCAGAGGAGGCCAAGTTAAAAAGCACGTTTATAGATTATGCCAACATCTAATTTTGGCAACAAGTGAAAAAAGTTTCTATAAAACTAGTAATCTCTTTTTTGATTTTATCTACAATTTTATATGTTTTATTCAGACCAATTAATAAGTACTGGATCAATCTCCAATTTTAAAGTAGCATTTTTTTAAGAAAAAAATCCACAAAAACAAGTTTATTATGAAGGCTAAAGAAAAGAAGAAATTGAAATCCTAAAAAGTTGTGAGAGGCTTTCAAACCATATTAAATTTAGAAATTCTTCTTTTTGATTGATTGAGAATGTATATTGCATATGTATCCTTATATTGTATATTATATACGGTATTAGGAACTAAAAAATATGTCATTCTATAAGACTTTTTTTTAAAGGATAATCCCAATTACCATACGTAAAAGACCGATCAAGTTCATTTTCTTTTTTATTAGTTGGCCCAATTTTTTTATTTTTTTATAACTTTAAATCCGACTATATAAACATCATTCTTCATATTTTTTCTCACCCTTTTAAAAAATAAATCATGATCTCCGTCTCCAACACACTTTTCTTTCTCCTTTTATTCCCTTAATTTTCTTAGTGTAATAAAAGGCAATTCTTCCATTTTAATTTCGGTAGCAAAATTTGGAAGTGCACAAAGTTTAAAATAACATAAAAAACTTTCGAAACTCGTAATAAAAATAAATATTTTAACTGTATTATTTTTGTGACTATAAAAGTTTCTCGGAAAGGAAAATGAGAAGCTTATATTAAATATGTTCAAATTTTAAAAGCTGTCATTTTTTAAAAAGACAAACTAAAGAGGATACGTCGTCACAACAAAGGTAGTATATGGTTGAGAGCAAGCATCATACATACTCGTTTAATTTAGTTTAGCTGACATTTATATCTTTCAATTTTAGGTGTGTAAAACTAAACGCTTAAATTTGTATACAATAAAAGAAGTAGATACATATGTCTTACATGACATAATATACATATGACTCCACATATAAAATAAAATTATTATATAAAATGCTATGTAGAAAGAATATATCTATTTATTCAATTATATACATATGACGTCACATAAAACACAAAATTATTATATAAAATGCTATGTAGAAAGAATATATCTATTTATTCAATTATACATGAATTCAAATGCATGCATGTTTATACACACTCAAAAATTAAGAACATAAATATCAAATCATATTTAATTAAAGGATACATTTAAATAGTATGCCTTGAGAACATAGTAGTATGTATTACTTTAGTTTTGTCATACTAGAGATAGTAGGAGTATAAATAAAATAAAATAAAATAAATGTAAGATGCAGGATGATGGAGTAAGTAATAAAGACAAGTGGGGGTAATGGGGAGGCTGGCAAGAAAAGAGGGACGAAAATGGAGATAAAAAGAGTCAGAAGTTCCCAGGTCTGCTTTTTATGTGTAGTCAACATCCTTGTTCCCTTTTACTCCAACCCCACCATTTTCATAAACAACAACACTCTAAATTTAATTTCAAATACTATGTAAATATTACTCTACTAGAATTATTTAAGCAAGTCAAAGAACTAGGAATTAGTACTTGTTTTTTAATTCTATATCGGTCCGTATTAAAGTCTGATTGAATTTGAATTCGCACATTACAAAATTCATTTTTAAAGTGGTTCTTTTAACAAGATTTTTTTCATTCATAAAGATCAAACTTAAAACTTTAATTAAAAATATGAAAATCGCAAACTATTCCACCACATGATCATATATGTACATATATAAGTGTGCGCGCAAAGTCAAATACCATTTACAAGTTTTTTCAATTGACATGATATACTCCTTTTCATGTCCAATAACAAATTTTATTATAAAAACAACATACTTAATATAATTTTAAAATTACATTAAATTTATATATAAAAAATAAAATGTATGTCGATGTTACTCGTATCTTGAGAACGGAAAAAGTAATAAGAGTGTAAGTAGGAGGTAATGATGTGAATTGTGAAATGAAAAAGAAAGATGAGTCCACTAAAATACATGGGAAATGACACAAAAATTTGATGAAACGTAACAGTAATATGGACAACTCTTATTATTAGTGATCGCTGGTTGGCCAAGTTTCAATTCTTTATTTTATTCATTCGTTGTACACTTGATACCTGTCACCACTCTCACTTAAACATTATTTTAAAAAATATATTATATGGATATATAGACAATTTTAAAAACCCAAAAAAATAGTTACAATAATATATTTAATAAAATCTCACATTTTATTCACCCCTAAACATAATTATTTTGAAAAACAACCAAAAGTCTTGTCTTCTAAAACTGGGATCCTCGATACCTATAATATTAGCTAGAAGTAATATTCTTCTGTACTAATTAGTTCAATTTTGATTAGATGTCGAGATAGTTGAAATACTTTTAATTTTAATTGAAGGTTTTGAATTTGAATCTCATAAATGAATTTTTTTTGTTGGAGAGTTGCTTTTCAAAATGAATCTGTAAAGCTAAATTTTTTACTGAAGAGGTTTAAAATATAAAAATTAACCAAACGAAAGATAATTTTAATTATGTATAAAAGTAAAAACAATATTTGTGATGATATGTCAGCTCGTATATGATATTTAATTTATGATATTATATGATTATTTTTAAATAAGATATTATTCTTTTCGAGCAAAAACTTGAGTCACTTTGCACGTTTTTAGAAATCGGAGGGTATGAAAAATATATTTAGAAAACATATGTTTAAATTCTTAATAATCTTTGTAATTGCATGGTTAAATACAAATTCAACTCCAACTACAACTTTAATTTTTTTTTAAAGTAAATAATATTTGACGGTTATGATGAAAATAATTATTATACGTAGACAAATTTAGCTCACCTGTGATATTTTTTATTACTACTATTTATTAAAAAGACGAGGGGGTCCTCATGTAATATACATTGTCGTCGCAAGAAATATAAGAAAAAGCAGGCTGTCAAATGTAATTCCCAACACTGAAAATACTGGACAAAATAATTACTGTATTTAGGTCAACCCTTTCGAGATTTTGTGTATATTGTTCCCTTTTATTTTCTCTATAGTTTTATCCTTATTTACATCATGTTGGCCTGTCGGTACATATTTTGTCCAATTAAATAGACTTCTATTTGATCGTAAATCTAAAGTTACATATTTTTATAAATAAGTTTCAAAGCTGTTGTTTTTGTGATTTAAAATTATGTTTGTACATATATTTTGAGCTATTTTTTGAAAATTTAAAATTTTACGATCAAACAAAATTTTAATGATAAATTTTAAAAAATTGATTCAAAATTTTAAAAAATTGATTCAAAATATATTATCGAAAACTATAAAAATTCAAACTCTCTCCTTAGGAGCTATTGCACCTTTACTCTCTTGATGACTCAAATTCACAATCTAAAGATTGAAAGTGAGATGCTTACTATTCGAACAACTCTCTCTTATTACTAGTCGTTACACAATTTAATTAATTACATTAATTTATTAGTATCTATTACTTGGAACTTAGATAATTAGTTTTATTATGAACAATTATGTCATCATAGCATTATTTTGAAGTGTTTTTTTCTTCTCGTTCTAAGTTTGTCAAGTTTGCTAAAAATAGGAAGATGGTGGCGTCACAGTGTGTGGGTGATGGAAGCAGCTACCATAAATGCCGACAAGTTCCCTCTATTCCCACCCTTTCACTTTCTTTCCTTTGTTTCCTCAATCCTCAACCACCATTTCTTTCCTTTTTTACTTCGTCACATCGACTAGACGAATTCAAAATTTAAATTTTTTAATTAAAATTTTAAAATATGAATGAAAGTTATTAAATTCATATGAAGAGATAATACTTGTAAGTTAGGACTATATTGTCTATGGTCAAAGTATTTTTCATCTTCTTATAACTAGTTAGTGTTTAAATTAGGTTATGTATCTTAATTAATTCATCACATTTTGTTTTTTGAGAGTCAAATAATTTAAGTTTGACCGATAATTTGCTCATGAAATTTTTTAATTTTTCAAAATGAAATTTATATATTTATAAACTACATAAAAAGTACTATAAGTCACAATAGTTGATAATTTAAAATATTTAAAAGATATATAAAAAATTTACAATCAAAGATAGATTTATTTGAATCATGAAATCTAAAATGTATCATATAAATTGAAAAAAAAGTATTTATTTCGTCAATTACATATATCAAATAATTCTAGGTACCTATTAGAATGTAGACGGACAAAAAAAATACTCCCTCTGTCCCAATTTATGTGACACATTTCGCTTTTCGAGAGTCAAACAATTTAAGTTTGACCGAGAATTTGCTCATGAAATCTTCAAATTTTTTAAAATAAAATTTATATATTTGTAAACTACATAAAAAATACTATAAGTCTCAATAATTGATAATTCAAAATAATTAAAAGATACATGAAAAAATTATGGTCAAAGATAGACTTGTTTGAATCTCGAAATCCGAAATGTGTCACATAAATTGGGACAGAGGGAGTACTTCGATTTTCGTTTGTCTCCGTGGAAATTTCAACTCCACAATATTGTTTTTTGTCTTGGAGTCTTCTAAGTAAATATTCGGTGCCATTTTGCTGTATATGTGGTGACGTTATTCAATTACTAATTAAGGAAACTTAAGTTTATATATTAGTACTTGCTTAATTAATCAGATATTACTTCAAAACTAGATGAATGTTTACATTTAAGTATGTATAGGCACGACTAACTACAACATACTTATTAGAGTAATCTCACATGTAGGGTTTGAAAAGGATAGCACGTACATAATATTATTTATATTTTAAAAAGATAGATAAATTGTTTTTAATAGATATTTGATTTTAACAGAATATATTATAAATTAAATATGTAAAATAAATACAATAGTGAAGAAATCCATATTAAAAATAATAGAGACTAAAATAATAACAACAACAAATAATATTAAATTAATCGACCATTAATTCAGAGGATAACAATCTTTTACTTCAGTTATTTTTGTTCTTTAGCTAATTATTCTTAGTATTATTATTATTTATTTGAATAAATCAGGAAGTAATCTTATGTTCTAATTAGGTGACATAAATGTACTTTGACTCGTATAGAAACTTATACATGTCCATTATCCGGACCCCAGATATAAACATTAACCAAACTATTTCAAAACTTTAGACCCTTCAAAAATAATTGAAAGATTTTAATTATTTTGTTATACTAGCTAGATAAAAATTAGAGTAATATTTTCCACAGGAACAGGCTTTTTGCAGGTGCACAAGACGTCACTAAACTGAAATACTGAACAGACACGCCATCTTATTTCCATTCTCGTGCTTACTGTAAAGTAATTTCAGTATCCTTTCACTTTTACCTCACTTTGCCAAAAAATAAAAAAATTGTTTCATAAATGATAATCTCAACATAGGGAGCACATGATTTACAACAGTAAGAAACTATTTATACGACACTTTTCATTTTCTTAGATCAACCTATCTAATTTTTGATTAAACTAAAATTTTGATATTTTTTTTAAATATTGATCAAACCTTATATCATTTGTATCTCGAAAAATAAATTACCTTTAACTTTATTAAAAGAATTATATAAACTTTATTAGGTTTTTTTGAGAAAAAATTAAATCATGAAGAATCAAGTTTAAAAAGACCATCTTTTATTTTTCTTCTTTAATTGGGGTAATTGATGTCCACACCCTCGTCTTTCTCTTATCTTCTCTTCTGATCTTCATCTTTCTCATCACTAATCATTTTTCCCCTTTCTCTTTTTTTCTTCTCTCACTATCAAAATTCTCTAAATATAGATCTATTATTTTCTCTTTAACTTGAGATGATGTAGATTTTTCTTTTCTTTTTTTTGAATAGTCAATTTTATTTTTTATTAATTCATAATATATATAAAGTGTGAAAGAAAAGAAAAAGTGTGTAGGTGGGTAGTTGAGAAGTGAAATTAAGATGGAATTTGATGAAGACCAAGAAGAGCAGGAACAAGAAATTGGCGTTGCGGGAGCAGAAAATTATGTAACAACGGGGAACAATAGTGGAAGAGAAGAAGGGATTTCCACTAGTAGTATTGGTAGAAAAAGTAATGTTAGGTATAGAGAGTGTTTGAAGAATCACGCGGTCGGCATAGGTGGCCACGCTCTAGATGGGTGTGGCGAATTTATGCCGGCCGGTGAAGAAGGTATATATTATCTCATAACTATATCTAGAAAATAGTTTATGTTATCCAAAAATTAATTAATTTTTTTTATATTATATCTCGACAGGTACTATGGATGCACTTAAATGTGCGGCGTGTAATTGCCACAGGAATTTCCACCGTAAAGAAGCGGAAGGTGAGGTATTTCATCATACCCCACCTCCCCACCTTACTCATCACCACCACCCCCAATTTTCACCTTTTTCTTCTTATCGAACCACCCACCATCCGTCTGGTTACCTACATGTTAACCCACCCCCACATCAGCGCCCTTTGGCGCTGCCATCTACTTCTAGGGACGACGAAGATATGTCGAATCCTAGTAGTAGCGGTGGTGGGGGTGGTGGGAGTGGTGGGGTGGGTGGTTCAAGAAAGAGGTTTAGGACAAAGTTCACAGGAGACCAAAAGGATAAAATGTTGGCATTTGCGGAAAGATTGGGGTGGCGTATGCAGAAGCAAGATGAGGCATTAGTGCAGCAGTTTTGTGCAGAGACAAATATCAAGAGACATGTTTTCAAAGTTTGGATGCACAACAACAAGCACACTCTTGGAAAAAAACCCTAAATTTAAATTTGCTTAATCTTGCTTTTTCACCTTTTTATAGGGTAAATTAAAGCATATATCTATTTGATGGAGCTAGCTAGGAGGAAAAAAATTGGAAGAAGGAAGCTAGTTTTAATTAATTAGATCATCATTAAGCCAAGGATTTGTTGTAAGAGAGTGTACTATTATTATTGTTATTATTAAATTTAACATTTTGATGATGAGTAACTTGTTTAGGGTTCCTAGTTACAAGTACGTACTAGCTAGACATTGTTAGTCAGTCACCTTTGGTACTTTCTTTATTTAAATTATTTTCTTCCATCTGAATTTTTTTACGTGTTACTGGATATCTAATATCTTATGTGCAATATTCATGAGTTTGATCTTTGCTTATTAATCTTAATATTTATTATTTCTTGTAAATTATTAAGCTGTTTGTTCATTTTTGGCGTTTTGTTGATACATCATATGATAATATTGGTGAATGAAGAAGAAATAGTACGTGTTCAACATGCAAAGGTTATTACATTTTTTTCCATTTGTCAATGTGTTTGATGATCTTGATCTTCACAATGTTCCATTGCGGCTGTCTTAATTACTTTTACCTCTCTTCAAAGCTTTTTTTGTTTTCTTTCTCTGTGTTTATGTGTTCCTAGCTTAGCATTAATTTCTCTAACTCTCAACTTCCACCTTCATTTAATTTGTTTCTCATATCTAAGCTATAGTCTTGAAGAATATTTATATGTATTAAAGTATATAGTCTATGTATAAGGACTTTAATCTCATTTAAAAAATCCTTGCCTTAATTATAAACGTAGCTGCAAAATGTAAACATAGCATATATAGTGGTGCTACTAGCTAGATTGTCTCCTTCATGGTATAACTACTTCTTCATAAATTCATTCAAGATAAGGGTTGGTAGTATTATTAGCTTCTTCATACTGCATTTTGGTAGTTAAGAAAATTAATCACGTTTGTAGCACGTCTTAAATCCTTGTGCTATATATACATGTTGTTTATTCATTTAAAAAATAAAAAGGGGGTTTTGAATCTTGTTTAATTAAGTTGTTTATTCTATACATGCATGGACCAGAAGCAACAATAATACACTACTGTAGTTACAAACATGAATGTCATGCACTACATAAAAAAGTTGATCTTTAGTGGCAATTAATTAGCAATTGCCGCTAAATATATATTTTTAGCGGGCAATTAGCAATCTTTGTAGATGTCCCTAAAGGCTTTAGCGACATTGGATTTAATGACACTTAACTAATATCAGTAAAAACTTTAGCACTCTTTATTAATGTGTATTCATTGTCGCTAAACGTTGTTTTTGTTGTAGTGATTAAGGGACATCTTTTCTGACTATGTATGTGTAATTGTGCACCACGATCTTAGTTTGGGTGGGTAGGGGGGGAGGGGGGATTGCTAGAAGAAGATAAATCGTGAGTATGAGTTCGGTCTAAATTAGAGCAGAGTTATACCAGAGACGATAATTATTCGATGAAGTAGTTTAAGTGTGAGAAAGCTTGGGATACAAAATCCGGTTGTGGTGCATTACTTTGGCTTATATCTTTATATTTTTTCTTTTGACAATTCACTAAACAAGAACTGCGAAAAGTAGATTTTCAATCCAATAAAATTGAATGAGTTTTGTATTATTTCGAACTCGGACCAAAAAATATAATAATTTTTTTTGATTCTGCCTCTGCTGTTGTTATCAAAACGAAGACGTTATACCGTGAGAGTTATTCATTACACCCTTCGTTTCACAAAGAATGACTTTCTTTCCTTTTAAGTCAGTTTAAAAAGGAATGACCTTTTTTTTTTGTAACATCTTAATTTCAGTTTTCCACGTGGCATGTTTAATACCACAAGATTAAAGGACAATTTTGTATATTTGACATAACTTTAATTTAGGACCACAAATTCAAAAGTTTTTTTTATTTTCTTAAACTTCGTGCCAAATCAAACTAGACCATGCTTTATGAAACGGAGGAAGTACTTTTTTTTTGAATAATTATTCATTTCATATTACCAACTTCATTTCATAAGTTCTAAATAAAAAGCATACTTCTCTTCTTAACAAAAAAAAAAGAGGAAACAGAACTCGATCTTCAATTCCAACTTGTTAAATTCTAAATAAAATGATATATACGGTCAAATGTCAACTAAATATATGGGTGCGCGTATAACATGCAGATTCAATCGTAAAGAGTTTCACATCAGCCTTTAAGGGATGTGTAGTCTTTTTTTAATATAATTTTGGACAATTCTCCCTTCTAGATAGCCAATTCTCATTTCTCATGATAAATAGCCAATTCTCATTTCTCATATTAAATTGCGCTCGCATACATATATCAGATGTCCAACCTTGTGCATTACGTCCCATATAGCTCCTTAAGAGATCAATGTTTGATCTCCTTATATATATACATATGATCTTGAGAAATTCTTCAAAATTAGGTTTTAGTATTGAATTAAGCTAAGATTCATTTTGTTACAAGTCTAACTAAACCCTACAATTATGTTATGAAAAATGTGTATTCAAAATTCAGTTACTAACACGGAAAATCATATCCTATAATCAAGAATACACGAAACTCAAATCTTGAATCCGATTCTCGAGAATGAGTTAAAGGATGGATGGATGAAGTTGGGCAGTTGGAAATAATGTTGGAGAAAGAGTGGTGTAGTAAAGAAACTGTCGGAAAAATGATCACAAGCTCGGTCTCATGTTGCTTTATTCTGTTTCAGTATAAACATGTGGGCCTTTTTCTTTCTTCCCTCTATCTCATCATATATACCAAAAACAGACAATTAATCATTTTTTGTTTTCTCACAAATCAATTATTATAAAAACATTACAGCTCATTCCTCCTAATAATATGTGGTCGTTTTTCAACCTCCCTCCTCTCCAATATCTTTTGATCGTTCGATCCAACTCAGTAACTTTAGTTCGAATTTCTTATGTGTATAAAGAAATTCATTCAATACATACAAATGTTTAATTGAGTACGTACTCAATAACTTAAGGAGATTAGAATCACTAACCCATAAACTTTAAATTCTGAATCCGCTCGATTAATTATATTCTTTGATAATGCGATAGGTGTACTCCCTTTTATGAACCCCATTAACCATATTTCATGAAATTATTTTCTTTAACGTTTTCAAGTAAAGTACCTGTAAGCCATGTGAATTTGGTGTCTTTAAGATAATGATGCTCTTTTGTTTTTCTCCGTCTGTTTGGGATGCTCTGCCACAAAAGGAAAAATAAATAAAGTGGAGTATTTAGTTATGCCTTTTATCTCTCCACTTTTTCGATTCTTAATTAATACCCTTTTCACATATTTATTTACAAGTATTAGTACTCTAATATTTAATGGGAAAGACACAAA